>CM035123.1:25764590-25867185 GCA_020205555.1 Panax stipuleanatus
GGTTGATCTGAAGGCCAATTGGAGATCGGAGTTGATTTGACGGCCCGATGTTGAGATCGGGGTTGATCTGACGACCCAATTGGAGATCGGAGTTGATTTTACGGCCCAATATTGAGATCAGGGTTGATCTGACGGTCCGATTGGAGATCGGAGTTGATTTGGCAACCCGATTAGAGATCGGGGTTGATCTGATGGTCTGATTAGAGATCAGAGTTGATTTGACGGCTCGATATTGAGATCGAGGTTGATTTGACGTTCCGATTGGAGATCAGAGTTGATTTGATGGCCCGATATTTAGATCGGGGTTGATCTGACGGTCCGATTGGAGATCGTAGTTGATTTAATTACCCGATGTGGAGATCGGTGTTGATCTGACGGTTCGATTAGAGATCAGAGTTGATTTGACAGCTCGATACTGTGATCGGGGTTGATGTGACGGTCCATTTGGAGATCGAAGTTGATTTGAAGGCCCGATATTGAGATCAGGGTTGATCTAACTGTCCGATTAGAGATCGCAGTTGATTTGACGGCCTGATGTTAAGATCGGGGTTGATCTCACGGTCTGATTGAAGATTGGAGCTGATTTGACGGCCCGATCTAGAGATCGGGGTTGATCTGACGGTCCAATTGGAGATCGGAGTTGATTTGACGGCCCGATGTTGAGATCGAGGTTGATCTGACTGCCCTATTACAGATCAGAGTTGATTTGAAGGTCCGATTCGAGATCGGGTTTGATCTGACGGTCTGATTGGAGATCGGAGTTGATTTGAAGGCTCGATGCTGAGATCAAGGTTAATCTGAAGGTCCCGATTGGGGATCGGAGTTGATTTGACAGCCCGATATTATGATCGGGGTTGATCTGACGGTCTGATTGGTTATCAGAGTTGATTTGACTACCCAATTGGAGATCAGAGTTGATTGACTGCCCGATGTTGAGATCGCGGTTGATTTGACGGCCTGATTGGAGATCAGAGTTGATTTGATGGTCCGATTAGAGAACGGAGTTGATTTGACTGTCCGATTGGAGATCAGAGTTGATTTGATGGCCTGATGTTGAGATCGGGGTTGATCTGACGGTCCATTGGAGATCGTAGTTGATTTGATTACCCGATGTGGAGATCGGTGTTGATCTGACGGTTCGATTAGAGATCAGAGTTGATTTGACAGCTCGATACTGTGATCGGGGTTGATGTGACGGTCCATTTGGAGATCGAAGTTGATTTGAAGGCCCGATATTGAGATCAGGGTTGATCTAACTGTCCGATTAGAGATCGCAGTTGATTTGACGGCCTGATGTTAAGATCGGGGTTGATCTCACGGTCTGATTGAAGATTGGAGCTGATTTGACGGCCCGATCTAGAGATCGGGGTTGATCTGACGGTCCAATTGGAGATCGGAGTTGATTTGACGGCCCGATGTTGAGATCGAGGTTGATCTGACTGCCCTATTACAGATCAGAGTTGATTTGAAGGTCCGATTCGAGATCGGGTTTGATCTGACGGTCTGATTGGAGATCGGAGTTGATTTGAAGGCTCGATGCTGAGATCAAGGTTAATCTGAAGGTCCGATTGGGGATCGGAGTTGATTTGACAGCCCGATATTATGATCGGGGTTGATCTGACGGTCTGATTGGTTATCAGAGTTGATTTGACTACCCAATTGGAGATCAGAGTTTATTTGACTGCCCGATGTTGAGATCGTGGTTGATTTGACGGCCTGATTGGAGATCAGAGTTGATTTGATGGTCCGATTAGAGAACGGAGTTGATTTGACTGTCCGATTGGAGATCAGAGTTGATTTGATGGCCTGATGTTGAGATCGGGGTTGATCTGACGGCCTGATTGGAGATCAGAGTTGATTTGACGGTCTGATTAGAGTACGGAGTTGATTTGACTGCCCGATTGGAGATCAAAGTTGATTTTGCAGCCCGATATTGAGATCGGGGTTGATATGACGGTCCGATTAGAGATCAGAGTTGATTTGACGGCCCGATATTAAGGTCAGGGTTGATCTGACGATCCGATTGGATATCACAGTTGATTTGACGGCTCGATGTTGAGATCGGGGTTGATCAGACGGTCCGATTGGAGATCGAAGTTGATTTGAAGGCCCGATATTGAGATCGAGGTTGATCTGACAGTTTGATTGGAGATTGGAGTTGATTGGACAGCTCGATATTGAGATCGGGGTTAATCTGGCCGTCAAATTAGAGATCGGAGTTGATTTGACGGCCCGATGTTGAGATCAGGGTTGATCTGACGGTCTGATTGGAGATTGGAGTTGATTTAATGGCCTGATGTTGAGATCGGGGTTAATTTGACGGTCCGATTGGAGATCGGAGTTAATTTGACGGCCCAATATTGAGATCGGGGTTGATCTGACGGTCCGATTGGAGATCAGAGTTGATTTGGCGGTCCGATATTGAGATCGGGTTGATTTGACAGTCTATTTGGAGATCGGGGTTGATTTGATTGCCCGATATTAAGATCGGGGTTGATCTGACGGTCCGATTGGAGATAGAAGTTGATTTGACGGCCTGATATTGAGAACGGGGTAGATCTGACGGCCCGATTGGAGATCAGAGTTAATTTGACGGTCCGATTGGAGATGATAGGAGTTGATTTGACTGCCTAATTGGAGATTAAAGTTGATTTGACGGCCCGATATTGAGATCGGGGTTGATCTGACGGTTTGATTGGAGATCATAGTTAATTTGACAGCCCGATATTAAGGTCGGGGTTGATCTGACGGTCCGATTGGAGATCACAGTTGATTTAAAGGCCCGATGTTGAGATCGGGGTTTATCAGACGGTCTGATTGGAGATCAGAGTTGATTTTATGGCCTGATATTAAGGTCGGGGTTGATCTGATAGTCTGATTGAGATCACAGTTGATTTGACGGCCCGATGTTGAGATCGGGATTGATCAGACGGTTCGATTGAAGATCAGAGTTGATTCGAAGGCCCGATATTGAAATTGAGGTTGATCTGACAGTCCGATTGGAGATCGGAGTTGATTTGACGGCCCGATATTGAGATCAGGGTTAATCTGACCGTTATATTGGAGATTCGAGTTGATTTGACGGCCCGATATTGAGTTTGGGGTTGATCTGACGGTCCGATTGGAGATCGGAGTTGATTTTGCTGCCCAATATTGAGATCGGGGTTGATCTGACTGTCCAATTGGAGATCAGAGTTGATTTGACAGTCCGTTTAGAGATCGGGGTTGATCTGACGGTCTGATTGGAGATCGGAGTTGATTTAACGGCCCGATATTGAGATCGGGGTTGATCTGACAGTCCGATTGGAGATCGAAATTAATTTAACGGCCCGATATTGAGATCGGGGTTGATCTGACGGTCCGATTAGAGATCGAAGTTGCCTTGACAGCCCGATGTTAAGATCGGAGTGGATTTGATGGACCGATATTGAGTTCGGGGTTGATCTGACGGTCTGATTGGAGATCGGAGTTGATTTTACGGCCCAATATTGAGATCAGGGTTGATCTGACGGTCCGATTGGAGATCGGAGTTGAGTTGACAGCCCGATTAGAGATCGGGGTTGATCTGACGGTCTGATTAGAGATCGGAGTTGATTTGACGGCTCAATACTGAGATCGGGGTTGATCTGACTGTTCGATTGGAGATCAGAGTTGATTTGACAGCCCGATATTTAGATCGGGGTTGATCTGACGGTCCGATTGGAGATCGTAGTTGATTTGATTACCCGATGCTGAGATTGGTGTTGATCGACGGTCTGATTGGAGATCGGAGTTGATTTGACAGCTCGATACTGAGATCGAGGTTGATGTGACGGTCCATTTGGAGATCGAAGTTGATTTGAAGGCCCGATATTGATATCGGGGTTTATCTAACGGTCCGTTAGAGATTGCAGTTGATTTAACGGCCCGATGTTGAGATCGGGGTTGATCTCACTGTCTGATTGAAGATTGGAGCTGATTTGACGGCTTGATCTAGAGATCGGGGTTGATCTGACGGTCCAATTGGAGATCGGAGTTGATTTGACGGCCCGATGTTGAGATCGAGGTTGATCTGACGGCCCGATTAGAGATCAGAGTTGATTTGATGGTCCGATTGGAGATCGTGTTTGATCTGACGGTCCGATTAGAGATCGGAGTTGATTTTGAGGCCCGATGCTGAGATCAGGATTAATCTGAAGGTTCAATTGGGGATCGGAGTTGATTTGATAGCCCGATATTGTGATCGGGTTGATATGACGGTCTGATTGGTGATCAGAGTTGATTTGACGGTCCGATTGGAGATCGAAGTTGATTTGACTGCCCGATTGGAGATCAGAGTTGATTTGACGGCCCGATGTTGAGATCGGGGATCTGACGGCTTGATTGGAGATCAGAGTTGATTTGACGGTCCGATTGGAGATCAGAGTTGATTTGACTGCCCGATTGGAGATCAAAGTTGATTTGGTGGCCTGATATTGAGATCGGGGTTGATATGACGGTCCGATTAGAGGTCAGAGTTGATTTGATGACCCGATATTAAGGTCGGGATTCATCTGATGGTCCAATTGGAGATCACAGTTGATTTGACGGCTCGATGTTGAGATCGGGGTTGATCAGAAGGTCCGATTGGAGATCGGAGTTGATTCGATGGCCCGATATTGAGATCGAGGTTGATCTGACAGTTTGATTGGAGATTGGAGTTGATTGGACAGCTCGATATTGAGATCGGGGTTAATCTGGCCGTCAAATTAGAGATCGGAGTTGATTTGACGGCCCGATGTTGAGATCAGGGTTGATCTGACGGTCTGATTGGAGATTGGAGTTGATTTAATGGCCTGATGTTGAGATCGGGGTTAATTTGACGGTCCGATTGGAGATCGGAGTTAATTTGACGGCCCAATATTGAGATCGGGGTTGATCTGACGGTCCGATTGGAGATCAGAGTTGATTTGGCGGTCCGATATTGAGATCGGGTTGATTTGACAGTCTATTTGGAGATCGGAGTTGATTTGATTGCCCGATATTAAGATCGGGGTTGATCTGACGGTCCGATTGGAGATAGAAGTTGATTTGACGGCCTGATATTGAGAACGGGGTAGATCTGACGGCCCGATTGGAGATCAGAGTTAATTTGACGGTCCGATTGGAGATGATAGGAGTTGATTTGACTGCCTAATTGGAGATTAAAGTTGATTTGACGGCCCGATATTGAGATCGGGGTTGATCTGACGGTTTGATTGGAGATCATAGTTAATTTGACAGCCCGATATTAAGGTCGGGGTTGATCTGACGATCCGATTGGAGATCACAGTTGATTTAAAGGCCCGATGTTGAGATCGGGGTTTATCAGACGGTCTGATTGGAGATCAGAGTTGATTTTATGGCCTGATATTAAGGTCGGGGTTGATCTGATGGTCTGATTGAGATCACAGTTGATTTGACGGCCCGATGTTGAGATCGGGATTGATCAAACGGTTCGATTGAAGATCAGGGTTGATTCGAAGGCCCGATATTGAAATTGAGGTTGATCTGACAGTCCGATTGGAGATCGGATTTGATTTGACGGCCCGATATTGAGATCAGGGTTAATCTGACGGTTATATTGGAGATTCGAGTTGATTTGACGGCCCGATATTGAGTTTGGGGTTGATCTGACGGTCCGATTGGAGATCGGAGTTGATTTTGCTGCCCAATATTGAGATCGGGGTTGATCTGACGGTCCAATTGGAGATCAGAGTTGATTTGACAGTCCGTTTAGAGATCGGGGTTGATCTGACGGTCTGATTGGAGATCGGAGTTGATTTAACGGCCCGATATTGAGATCGGGGTTGATCTGACAGTCCGATTGGAGATCAAAATTAATTTAACGGCCCGATATTGAGATCGGGGTTGATCTGACGGTCCGATTAGAGATTGAAGTTGCTTTGACGGCCCGATGTTAAGATCGGAGTGGATTTGATGGACCGATATTGAGTTCGGGGTTGATCTGACGGTCTGATTGGAGATCGGAGTTGATTTTACGGCCCAATATTGAGATCGGGGTTGATCTGACGGTCCGATTGGAGATCGGAGTTGAGTTGACAGCCCGATTAGAGATCGGGGTTGATCTGACGGTCTGATTAGAGATCGGAGTTGATTTGATGGCTCAATACTAAGATCGGGGTTGATCTGACTGTTCGATTGGAGATCAGAGTTGATTTGACAGCCCGATATTTAGATCGGGGTTGATCTGACGGTCCGATTGGAGATCGTAGTTGATTTGATTACCCGATGCTGAGATTGGTGTTGATCGACGGTCTGATTGGAGATCGGAGTTGATTTGACAGCTCGATACTGAGATCGAGGTTGATGTGACGGTCCATTTGGAGATCGAAGTTGATTTGAAGGCCCGATATTGAGATCGGGGTTTATCTAACGGTCCGTTAGAGATTGCAGTTGATTTAACGGCCCGATGTTGAGATCGGGGTTGATCTCACTGTCTGATTGAAGATTGGAGCTGATTTGACGGCTTGATCTAGAGATCGGGGTTGATCTGACGGTCCAATTGGAGATCGGAGTTGATTTGACGGCCCGATGTTGAGATCGAGGTTGATCTGACGGCCCGATTAGAGATCAGAGTTGATTTGATGGTCCGATTGGAGATCGTGTTTGATCTGACGGTCCGATTAGAGATCGGAGTTGATTTTGAGGCCCGATGCTGAGATCAGGATTAATCTGAAGGTTCAATTGGGGATCGGAGTTGATTTGATAGCCCGATATTGTGATCGGGTTGATATGACGGTCTGATTGGTGATCAGAGTTGATTTGACGGTCCGATTGGAGATCGAAGTTGATTTGACTGCCCGATTGGAGATCAGAGTTGATTTGACGGCCCGATGTTGAGATCGGGGTTGATCTGACGGCTTGATTGGAGATCAGAGTTGATTTGACGGTCCGATTGGAGATCAGAGTTGATTTGACTGCCCGATTGGAGATCAAAGTTGATTTGGTGGCCTGATATTGAGATCGGGGTTGATATGACGGTCCGATTAGAGGTCAGAGTTGATTTGATGACCCGATATTAAGGTCGGGATTCATCTGATGGTCCAATTGGAGATCACAGTTGATTTGACGGCTCGATGTTGAGATCGGGGTTGATCAGAAGGTCCGATTGGAGATCGGAGTTGATTCGATGGCCCGATATTGAGATCGAGGTTGATCTGACAGTTTGATTGGAGATCGGAGTTGATTTGAAGGCTAGATATTGAGATCAGGGTTAATATCGCAGTCAAATTAGAGATCCGAGTTGATTTGACGACCCGATGTTGAGATCGGGGTTGATCTGACGGTCCGATTAGATATCAAAGTTGCTTTGATGGCCTGATGTTGAGATCGGGGTTGATCTGACCGTTCGATTGGAGATCGGAGTTGATTTGACGGCCCGATATTGAGTTCTGGGTTGATCTGATGGTCTGATTGGAGATCAGGGTTGATTTTATGGCTTGATATTGAGATCGGGGTTGATCTGACAGCCCGATTGGAGATCGGAGTTAATTTGATAGCCTGATTGGAGATTGGGGTTGATCTGACGGTCTGATTGTTGATCAGAGTTGATTTTTCGGCCCGATGTTGAGATCGAGGTTGATTTGACGACCCGATTAGAGATCAGAGTTGATCTGACAGTCAGATTGGAGATCACAGTTGATTTGAAGGTCCGATGTTGAGATCGAGGTTGATCCGAAGGTCCGATTGGGGATCGAAGTTGATTTGATATCCCGATATTGTGATTGGGGTTGATCTGATGGTCCGATTGGAGATCGGAGTTGATTTGATGGTTCTATTGGAGATTAGAGTTGATTTTACTGCCCGATTAGAGATCAGAGTTAATTTGACGGCCCGATGTTGAGATCGGGGTTGATCTGACTGCCTGATTGGAGATCAGAGTTGATTTGACGGTCCGATTGGAGATCAGAGTTGATTTGTCTGCCTGATTGGAGATCAAAGTTGATTTGGCGGCCTGATATTGAGATCGGGGTTGATCTGACGGTCTGATTGGAGATCAGAGTTGATTTGACGGCCAGATATTAAGGTCGGGGTTGATCTGACGGTCTGATTGGAGATCACAGTTGATTTGATTGCTCGATGTTGAGATCGGAGTTGATCAGGCTGTCTGATTGGAGATCAAAGTTGATTCGAAGGCCCAATATTGAGATTGAGGTTAATCCGGCAGTCAGATTGGAGATCCTAGTTGATTTGACGGCCCGATGTTGAGATCGGGGTTGATCTGACGGTCCGATTGGATATCAAAGTTACTTTAACAGCCCGATGTTGAGATCAGAGTTGATTTGACGGCCTGATATTGAGTTCGGGGTTGATGTGATGGGCCGATTGGAGATCGGAGTTGATTTTATGGCCCGACATTGAGAATGGGGTTGATATGACGGTTCGATTAGAGATAATGGTTGATTTGATAGCCCGATTGGAGATCGGGGTTGATCTGACGATTTGATTGGAGATCAGAGTTGATTTGACGGCCCGATGTTGAGATTGAGGTTGATCTGAAGGCCCGATTAGAGATCAGAGTTGATTTGAAGATCCGATTAGAGATCGGGTTTGATCTGACGGTCTGATTGGAGAACAGAGTTGATTTGAAAGCCCGATGTTGAGATCGGGGTTGATCTGAAGGTTCGATTAGAGATCGGAGTTGATTTGACAGCCCGATATTGTGATCGGGGTTGATCTGACGGTTTAATTCGAGATCAGAGTTGATTTGACTGTTCGATTAGAGATCGGAGTTGATTTGACTGCCCGATTGGAGATCAGAGTTGATTTGACGGCCCGATGTTGAGATCGGAGTTGATTTGACTGCCCGATTGGAGATCAGAGTTGATTTGACGGCTTGATATTGAGATCGGGGTTGATCTGACCGTTCGATTGGAGATCACAGTTGATTTGATGGTATGATTAGAGATCGGAGTTGATTTAACTGCCCGATTGGAGATCGGAGTTGATTTGACGGCCCGATGTTGAGATCGGGGTTGATCTGACGGCCCGATTAGATATCAGAGTTGATTTGACGGTCCGATTGGAGATCGGAGTTGAATTGACTGCCCGATTGGAGATCAAAGTTCATTTGAAGGCTCGATACTGAGATTTGGTTGATCTAACGGTCTGATTGGACAGCCCGATATTTAGATCGGGGTTGATCTGACGGTCCGATTGGAGATCGTAGTTGATTTGATTACCCGATGCTGAGATTGGTGTTGATCGACGGTCTGATTGGAGATCGGAGTTGATTTGACAGCTCGATACTGAGATCGAGGTTGATGTGACGGTCCATTTGGAGATCGAAGTTGATTTGAAGGCCCGATATTGAGATCGGGGTTTATCTAACGGTCCGTTAGAGATTGCAGTTAATTTAACGGCCCGATGTTGAGATCGGGGTTGATCTCACGGTCTGATTGAAGATTGGAGCTGATTTGACGGCTTGATCTAGAGATCGGGGTTGATCTGACGGTCCAATTGGAGATCGGAGTTGATTTGACGGCCCGATGTTGAGATCGAGGTTGATCTGACGGCCCGATTAGAGATCAGAGTTGATTTGATGGTCCGATTGGAGATCGTGTTTGATCTGACGGTCCGATTAGAGATCGGAGTTGATTTTGAGGCCCGATGCTGAGATCAGGATTAATCTGAAGGTTCAATTGGGGATCGGAGTTGATTTGATAGCCCGATATTGTGATCGGGTTGATATGACGGTCTGATTGGTGATCAGAGTTGATTTGACGGTCCGATTGGAGATCGAAGTTGATTTGACTGCCCGATTGGAGATCAGAGTTGATTTGACGGCCCGATGTTGAGATCGGGGTTGATCTGACGGCTTGATTGGAGATCAGAGTTGATTTGACGGTCCGATTGGAGATCAGAGTTGATTTGACTGCCCGATTGGAGATCAAAGTTGATTTGGTGGCCTGATATTGAGATCGGGGTTGATATGACGGTCCGATTAGAGGTCAGAGTTGATTTGATGACCCGATATTAAGGTCGGGATTCATATGATGGTCCAATTGGAGATCACAGTTGATTTGACGGCTCGATGTTGAGATCGGGGTTGATCAGAAGGTCCGATTGGAGATCGGAGTTGATTCGATGGCCCGATATTGAGATCGAGGTTGATCTGACAGTTTGATTGGAGATCGGAGTTGATTTGAAGGCTAGATATTGAGATCAGGGTTAATATCGCAGTCAAATTAGAGATCCGAGTTGATTTGACGACCCGATGTTGAGATCGGGGTTGATCTGACGGTCCGATTAGATATCAAAGTTGCTTTGATGGCCTGATGTTGAGATCGGGGTTGATCTGACCGTTCGATTGGAGATCGGAGTTGATTTGACGGCCCGATATTGAGTTCTGGGTTGATCTGATGGTCCGATTGGAGATCAGAGTTGATTTTATGGCTTGATATTGAGATCGGGGTTGATCTGACAGCCCGATTGGAGATCGGAGTTAATTTGATAGCCTGATTGGAGATTGGGGTTGATCTGACGGTCTGATTGTTGATCAGAGTTGATTTATCGGCCCGATGTTGAGATCGAGGTTGATTTGACGGCCCGATTAGAGATCAGAGTTGATCTGACAGTCAGATTGGAGATCACAGTTGATTTGAATGTCCGATGTTGAGATCAAGGTTGATCCGAAGGTCCGATTGGGGATCGAAGTTGATTTGATAGCCCGATATTGTGATTGGGGTTGATCTGATGGTCCGATTGGAGATCGGAGTTGATTTGATGGTTCGATTGGAGATTAGAGTTGATTTTACTGCCCGATTAGAGATCAGAGTTAATTTGACGGCCCGATGTTGAGATCGGGGTTGATCTGACTGCCTGATTGGAGATCAGAGTTGATTTGACTGTTCGATTGGAGATCAGAGTTGATTTGTCTGCCTGATTGGAGATCAAAGTTGATTTGGCGGCCTGATATTAAGATCGGGGTTGATCTGACGGTCTGATTGGAGATCAGAGTTGATTTGACGGCCAGATATTAAGGTGGAGGTTGATCTGACGGTCTGATTGGAGATCACAGTTGATTTGATGGCTCGATGTTGAGATCGGAGTTGATCAGGCGGTCTGATTGGAGATCAGAGTTGATTCGAAGGCCCAATATTGAGATTGAGGTTAATCCGGCAGTCAGATTGGAGATCCTAGTTGATTTGACGGCCCGATGTTGAGATCGGGGTTGATCTGACGGTCCGATTGGATATCAAAGTTACTTTAACAGCCCGATGTTGAGATCAGAGTTGATTTGACGGCCTGATATTGAGTTCGGGGTTGATGTGATGGGCCGATTGGAGATCGGAGTTGATTTTATGGCCCGACATTGAGATTGGGGTTGATATGACGGTTCGATTAGAGATAATGGTTGATTTGATAGCCCGATTGGAGATCGGGGTTGATCTGACGATTTGATTGGAGATCAGAGTTGATTTGACGGCCCGATGTTGAGATTGAGGTTGATCTGACGGCCCGATTAGAGATCAGAGTTGATTTGAAGATCCGATTAGAGATCGGGTTTGATCTGACGGTCTGATTGGAGAACAGAGTTGATTTGAAAGCCCGATGTTGAGATCGGGGTTGATCTGAAGGTTCGATTAGAGATCGGAGTTGATTTGACAGCCCGATATTGTGATCGGGGTTGATCTGACGGTTTAATTCGAGATCAGAGTTGATTTGACTGTTCGATTAGAGATCGGAGTTGATTTGACTGCCCGATTGGAGATCAGAGTTGATTTGACGGCCCGATGTTGAGATCGGAGTTGATTTGACTGCCCGATTGGAGATCAGAGTTGATTTGACGGCTTGATATTGAGATCGGGGTTGATCTGACCGTTCGATTGGAGATCACAGTTGATTTGATGGTATGATTAGAGATCGAAGTTGATTTAACTGCCCGATTGGAGATCGGAGTTGATTTGACGGCCCGATGTTGAGATCGGGGTTGATCTGACGGCCCGATTAGATATCAGAGTTGATTTGACGGTCCGATTGGAGATCGGAGTTGATTCGAAGGCCCGATATTGAAATCGAGGTTGATCTGACGGTCCGATTGGAGATCGAAGTTGATTTGATGGCCCGATATTGAGATCGGGGTTAATCTGATGGTCAGATCGGAGATTCGAGTTGATTTGACAGCCCGATATTGAGCTTGGGGGTGATCTGACGGTCCGATTATTTTGCGGCCCAATATTGAGATCGGGGTTGATCTGACGGTCCAATTGGAGATCAGAGTTGATTTGACAGTCCGATTGGAGATCGGAGTTGATCTGTCGGTCTGATTGGAGATCGGAGTTGATTTAACGGCCCGATATTGAGACCGGGGTTGATCTGACGGTCCGATTGGAGATCAAAATTAATTTAACGGCCAGATATTTAGATCGGGGTTTATCTGACGGTTCGATTAGAGATCGAAGTTGCTTTGACGGCCCAATGTTAAGATCGGAGTGGATTTGATGGCCCGATATTGAGTTTGGGGTTGATCTGACGGTCTAATTGGAGATCGGAGTTGATTTTACGGCCCAATATTGAGATCGGGGTTGATCTGACTGTCCGATTGGAGATCGAAGTTGAGTTGACATCCCGATTAGAGATCGGGGTTGATCTGACGGTCTGATTAGAGATCGAAGTTGATTTGACGGCTCAATACTAAGATCGGGGTTGATCTGACGATTCGATTGGCGATCAGAGTTGATTTGACAGCCCGATATTTAGATCGGGGTTGATCTGACGGTCCGATTGGAGATCGTAGTTGATTTGATTACCCGATGCTGAGATCGGTGTTAATCTGACGGTCCGATTAGAGATCGAAGTTGATTTGACTGCTCGATACTGAGATCGAGGTTGATGTGACGGTCCATTTAGGAGATCGAAGTTGATTTGAAGGCCCGATATTGAGATCGGTGTTGATCTAACTATTCGATTAGAGATTGCAGTTGATTTGACGGCCCGATGTTGAGATCGGGGTTGATCTGACGGCCCGATTAGATATCAAAGTTGATTTGATGGTCCGATGGGAAATCTTGTTTGATCTGACGGTCCGATTGAAGATCGGAGTTAATTTGAAGGCCCGATGCTGAGATCAGGGTTAATCTGAAGGTCCGATTGGGGATCGGAGTTGATTTGACAGCCCGATATTGTGATCGGGGTTGATCTGACGGTCTGATTGGCGATCAGAGTTGGTTTGACGGTCCGATTGGAGATCGAAATTGATTTAACTGCCCGATTGGAGATCAGAGTTGATTTAACGGCCCGATGTTGAGATCGGGGTTGATCTGACGATCCGATTGGAGATCGGAGTTGATTCGATGGCCCGATATTGAGATCGAGGTTGATCAGATAGTTCGATTGGAGATCGGAGTTAATTTGACAGCTCGATATTGAGATCGGGGTTAATCTGGCAGTCAAATTGGAGATCCGAGTTGATTTGACGACCCGATGTTGAGATTCGAGTTGATTTGACGACCCGATTGGATATCAAAGTTGCTTTGACGGCCTGATGTTGAGATCGGGGTTGATCTGACCGTTCGATCGGAGATCAGAGTTGATTTGATGGCCCGATATTGAGTTCTGGGTTGATCTGACGGTCAGATTGGAGATCAGAGTTAATTTTATGGCTTGATATTGAGATCAGGGTTGATCCGACGGCCCGATTGGAGATCGGAGTTGATTTGACAGCCCGATTGGAGATCGGGATTGATCTGACGGTCTGATTGTTGATCGGAGTTGATTTATCGACCCGATGTTGAGATCGAGGTTAATTTGACGACCCGATTAGAGATCAGAGTTGATTTAAAGGTTCGATTGGAGATCGGGTTTGATCTGACTGTCAGATTAGAGATCAGAGTTGATTTGAAGGTCCGATGTTGAGATCGGGGTTGATCCGAAGGTCCGATTGGGGATCGGAGTTGATTTGACAGCCCGATATTGTGATCGGGGATGATCTGATGGTCCGATTGGAGATCGAAGTTGATTTGACGGTCCGATTGGAGATTGGAGTTGATTTGACTGCCCGATTAGAGATAAAAGTAAATTTGACAGCCTGATGTTGAGATCGGGGTTGATCTGACGGCCCGATTGGAGATCAGAGTTGATTTGACGATCCGATTGGATTTCAGAGTTGATTTTTCTGCATGATTGGATATCAAAGTTGATTTGGCGGCCTGATATTGAGATCGGGGTTGATCTGACGGTCTGATTGGAGATCAGAGTTGATTTGACGGCCAGATATTAAGGTCGGGGTTGATCTGACGGTCCGATTGGAGATCACAGTTGATTTGATGGCTCGATGTTGAGATCGGAGTTGAATAGACGGTCCGATTGGAGATTAGAGTTGATTCGAAGGCCCGATATTGAGATCGAGGTTAATCTGGCAGTCAGATTGGAGATCCGAGTTGATTTGACGGCCCGATGTTGAGATCGGGGTTGATCTGATGGTCCGATTGGATATCAAGTTGCTTTAACAGCCCGATTTTATGATTAGAGTTGATTTGACGGCCCGATATTTAGATCGGGGTTGATCTGACTGTCCGATTGGAGATCGTAGTTGATTTGATTACCCTATGTTGAGATCGGTGTTGATCTGACGATCCGATTGGAGATCGAAGTTGTTTTGACGGCACAATATTGAGATTGGGGTTGATCTGACGGTTTGATTGGAGATCGGAGTTGATTTAACGGCCCGATACTGAGATCGGGGTCGATGTGACGGTCCATTTGGAGATCGAAGTTAATTTGAAGGCCCGATATTGAGATCGGAGTTGATCTGACGGTTCGATTGGAGATCGGGGTTGATCTGACGGTCCGATTGGAGATTACAATTGATTTGACAGCCCGATGTTGAGATCGGGGTTCATCTCACGGTTCGATTGAAGATCGGAGTTGATTTGAAGGCCCGATGTTGAGATCGGGGTTGATTTGAAGGTCCGATTGAGGATCGGAGTTGATTTAACAGCCTGATATTGTGATCGGGGTTAATCTGACGGTCCGATTGCAGATCGGAGTTGATTTGACAGTCCGATTGGAGATCTGAGTTGATTTGACTGCCCGATTGGAGATCAAAGTTGATTTGATGGTCCGATTGCAGATCAAATTTGATCTGACGGTCTGATTATAGATCAGAGTTGATTTGACGGTCCGATTGAAGATCTGAGTTGATTTTACTGGCCGATTGGAGATCAGAGTTGATTTGACTGCCCGATGGTGAGATCGGGGTTGATCTGACTGCCCGATTGGAGATCAGAGTTGATTTGACGGTCCGATTGGATATCAGAGTTGATTTAACTACCCGATTGGAGATCAAAGTTGATTTGGTGGCCCGATATTGAGATCGGGATTGATCTGACGATCTGATTGGAGATCAGAGTTGATTTGACGGCCCGATATTAAGGTCGGGGTTGATCTGACGATCCGATTGGAGATCACAGTTGATTTGACGGCTCGATGTTGAGATCGCAGTTGATCAGACGGTCCGATTGGAGATCGAAGTTAATTCGAAGGCCCGATATTGAGATCGAGGTTGATTTGATGGTTCGATTGGAGATCGGAGTTGATTTGGCAGTCCGATATTGAGATCGGGGTTAATCTAGCGGTCAGATTAGAGATCCGCGTTGATTTGAGGACCTGATGTTGAGATCGGGGTTGGTCTGGTGGTCCGATTGGAGATCAGAGTTGATTTGATGGCCCGATATTGAGTTCGGGGTTGATCTGACGGTCCGATTGGAGATCGAAGTTGATTTTACGGCTCGATATTGAGATTGGGGTTGATCTGACGGTCCGATTAGAGATCGGAGTTGATTTGACAGCCCAGTTAGAGATCGGGGTTGATCTGACGGTCTGATTGGAGATCGGAGTTGATTTGACGGCCCGATGTTGAGATCGAGGTTGATCTGATGGACCGATTAAAGATCAGAGTTAATTTGAAGGTTCGATTGGAGATCGAATTTGATTTGACGGTCCGGTTGGAGATCGGAGTTGATTTGAAAGCCTGATGTTAAGAATAGGGTTGATCTAAAGGTTCGATTGGGGATCAGAGTTGATTTGACAGCCCGATATTATGATCGGGGTTGATCTGACGGTCCGATTAGAGATCGGAGTTGATTTGACGGTCCGATTGGAAATTGGAGTTGATTTGACTGCCCGATTGGAGATCAAAGTTGTTTCGACTGCCCGATATTGAGATCGGGGTTGATCTGACGGTTTGATTAAAGATTGGAGATGATTTGACTGCCCAATCTTGAGATCGGGGTTAATCTGATGGTCCGATTGGAGACCAAAGTTGATTTGACGGTGCGATGTTGAGATCGAGGTTGATGTGACGTCCCGATTGGAGATCAGAGATGATTTGATAGTCCGATTGGAGATAGGGTTTGATCTGACGGTCCGATTAGAGATCGAAGTTGATTTGAAGGCCCGATGTTAAGATCGGGGTTGATCTGAAGGTCCAATTGGAGATCAAGTTGATTTGACGGCCCGATATTGAGATCGGGGTTGATCTGACGGTCCGATTGGAGATCAGAGTTGATTTGACTGTCCGATTGGAGATCGGAGTTGATTTAACTGCCCGATTGGAGATCAAAGTTGATTTGACGGCCCGATATTGAGATTGGGGTTTATCTGACGGTTCGATTGGAGATCAAAGTTAATTTAACGGCCCGATATTAAGATAGGGGCTGATCTGACTGTCCGATTAGAGATCAGAGTTGATTTGACGGCCCGATATTGAGATCGGGGTTAATCTGACGGTCCATTTGGAGATCAGAGTTGATTTGGCGGCCAGATATTGAGATTGAGGTTGATCTGACGGTCCAATTAGAGATTAGAGTTGATTTGACGGCCCGATGTTGAGATCGTGGTTGATCTCACGGTCCGATTGAAGATTGGAGTTGATTTGAAGGCCCGATCTTGAGATCGGGGTTGATCTGACGGTCCGATTGTAGATCTGAGTTAATCTGAAGGTCCGATTGTAGATCGGAGTTGATCTGACAGCCCGATTAGAGATTAGAGTTGATGTGAAGGTCCGTTTGGAGATCAGGTTTGATCTGACGGTCCGATTGGAGATCGGAGTTGATTTAAAAGCCCGATGTTTAGATCGGGGTTGATCCGAAGGTCCGATTGGGGATCAGAGTTGATTTGACGGTTCGATTCGAGATCGGAGTTGATTTGACTGCCCGATTGGAGATCAGAGTTGATTTGACGGCCCGATGTTGAGATCGGAGTTGATCTGAGAGCCCGATTGGAGATCAGACTTGATTTGACGGCCCGATATTGAGATCAGGGTTGATCTGCCTGTCCGATTGGAGATCAGAGTTGATTTGACGATCTGATTAGAGATCGGAGTTGATTTGATTGCCCGATTGGAGATCGAAATTGATTTGACTGCCCGATATTGAGATCGAGGTTGATCTGACGGCCCTATTGGATATCAGAGTTGATTTGACGATCCGATTGGAGATTGGAGTTGATTTGACTTCCCGATTGGAGATAAAAGTTGATTTGACTGCCCGATATTGAGATCGGGGTTGATCTGACGGTCCGATTGGAGATCAGAGTTAATTTGACTGCCAGATATTAAGGTCGAGGTTGATCTGACTGTCCGATTGGAGATCACAGTTGATTTGACGGCCCGATGTTGAGATCGGGGTTGATCTGACGGTCTAATTGGAGATCAGAGTTGATTTGACTGCCCGATATTAAGTTCAGGGTCGATCTGACGGTCCGAATAGAGATCACAGTTGATTTGACGGCCCGATGTTGAGATCGGGGTTGATCAGACAGTCTGATTAGAAATCGTAGTTGATTCAAAGGCCCGATATTGAGATCGAGGTTGATCTAACGGTTCGATTGGATATCAAGTTGATTTGGCGGCTCGATATTGAGATCGGGGGTAATTTGACGGTCAGATTGGAGATCCGAGTTGATTTAACGGCCCAATATTGAGATCAGGATTGATCTGACGGTTCGATTAGATATCGAAGTTGCTTTGACGGCCCGATGTTGAGATCGAGGTTGATCTGACGGTCCGATTGGAGATCGGAGTTTATTTGACAACCCGATATTGAGTTCGGGGTTGATCTGTCGGTTCGATTAGAGATCGGAGTTGATTTTACGGCCTGATATTGAGATTGGGGTTGATCTAACGATCCGATTGGAGATCGGGGTTGATCTGACGGTCTGATTAGAGATCGGAGTTGATTTGACTGTCTGATATTGAGATCGGAGTTGATTTGACAGCCCGATATTGAGATCGGGGTTGATTTGACGGTCCAATTGGAGATCGGAGTTTATTTGATGGCCCGATATTGAGATCGGGGTTGATCTGACGGTCCGATTAAAGATCAAAGTTGATTTGACGGTCTGATTAGAGATCGAAGTTGATTTGACTGCCCGATTGGAGATTAGAGTTGATTTAACGGCCCGATGTTGAGATCGGGGTTGATCTGACGACCCGATTGGATATCAGACTTGATTTGACGCTCCGATTGGAGATCGGAGTTGATTTGACTGCCCGATTGGAGATCAAAGTTGATTTGACGGTTCGTTATTGAGATCGGGGTTGATCTGACGGTCCAATTGGAGATTAGAGTTGATTTGACGGCCCGATATTAAGGTCGGGGTTGATTTGACGGTCCGATTGGAGATCACAGTTGATTTGTCGGCTCGATGTTGAGATAGGGGTTGATCAGACAGTTCGATTAGAAATCGAAGTTGATTCGAAGGCCCGATATTGAGATCGAGGTTGATCTGACGGTTCGATTGGAGATCGAAGTTGATATGGCGGCCCGATATTGAGATCGGGCTTAATTTGACGGTCAGATTGGAGATCCGAGTTGATTTAACTGTCTGATGTTAAGATCGGGGTTGATCTGACGGTCCAATTGGATATCAAAGCTGCTTTAACAGTCCGATGTTGAGATCGGGGTTTATCTGACGGTCCGATTGGAGATCGGAGTTGATTTGACGGCCCGATATTTAGTTTGGGGTTGATTTGACGGTCCGATTGGAGATCGGAGTTGATTTTATGCCCCGATATTGCGATCAGGGTTGATCTGACGGTCCGATTGGAGATCAGAGTTGATTTGACAGCCCAATTAGAGATCGGGGTTGATCTTACGATCTGATTAGAGATCAGAGTTGATTTGACGGCTTGATATTGAGATCGGGGTTGATCTGACTTTCCAATTGGAGGTCGGAGTTGATTTGACAGCCCGATATTAAGATCGGGGTTGATCTGACGGTCCGATTGGGGATCGGAGTTGATTTGATGGCCCGATTGGAGATCAGAGTTTATTTGATGGCCCGATTAGAGATCAGGGTTGATCTGACGGTCCGATTAAAGATTAGAATTAATTTGATGGCCCGATGATGAGATTGTGGTTGATCACACGGTTCGATTGAATATTGGAGCTGATTTGACGGCCCGATCTTTAGATTAAAATTAATCTAACGGTTCGATTGGAGATCGGAGTTGATTTGACAGCCCGATGTTGAGATCGAGGTTGATCTGATGGCCCGATTAGAGATCAGAGTTGATTTGAATGTCCGATTGGAGATCGAGTTTGATCTGACGGTCCGATTGGAGATCGAAGTTGATTTGAAGGCCCGATGCTGAGGTCGGGGTTGATCTGAAGGTCCGATTGGAGATCGAAGTTGATTTAACAGCCCGATATTGAGATCGGGGTTGATTTGACTGTCCGATTGGAGATCAGAGTTGATTTGACGATTCGATTGGAGATCGGAGTTGATTTGACTGCCCGATATTGAGATCGGGGTTGATCTGATGGTCCGATTGAAGATCGAAATTGATTTAACGGCCCGATATTGAGATCGAGGTTGATCTGACGTCCCAATTAGAGAATAGAGATGATTTGAAGGTCCGATTGGAGATCGGGTTTTATCTGACGATCCGATTGGAGATCGAAGTTGATTTGAAGGCCCGATGTTGAGATCGGGGTTGGTCTGAAAGTTCGATCGGAGATCAGAGTTGATTTGACGGCCCGATGTTGAGATCGGGGTTGATCTGACGGTCCGATTAGAAATCAGAGTTGATTTGATGGTCCGATTGGAGATCGGAGTTAATTTTACTGCCCGATTGGAGATCAAAGTTGATTTGACGGCCCGATATTGAGATCGGGGTTGATCTAACGGTCCAATTGGAGATCAGAGTTAATTTGACTGCCCGATATTAAGGTCGGGGTTGATCTGACGGTCCGATTGGAGATCACAGTTGATTTGACGACCCGATGTTGAGATCGGTGTTGATTAGACGGTCTGATTGGAGATCAGAGTTGATTTAACGGCCCGATATTAAGGGCAGGGTTGATCTGACGGTCTGATTGCAGATCATAGTTGATTTGACGGCCCGATGTTGAGATCGGTGTTGATCACATGGTCTGATTGGAGATCGAAGTTAATTCACAGGCCCGATATTGAGATCGAGGTTGAGATGACGGTTTTATTGGAGATCGGAGTTGATTTGACGGTCCGATATTGAGATCGGGGTTAATCTGACGGTCAGATTGGAGATCCGAGTTGATTTGACGGCCCGATGTTGAGATCGTGGTTGATCTAACGATCTAATTGGATATCAAAGTTTCTTTGACGGCACGATGTTGAGATCGGGGTTGATCTGATGGTTCGATTGGAGATCAGAGTTGATTTGACAGCCCGATATTGAGTTCGGGGTTGATCTAACGGTCCGATTAGAGATCGGAGTTGATTTTACGGCCCGATATTGATATCGAGGTTGATCTGACGGTCCGATTGGAGATCGAAGTTAATTTGACAGCCCGATTAGAGATCGTAGTTGATCTGATGGTCTGATTGGAGATCGGAGTTGATTTGACTGCTCGATATTGAGATCGGGATTGATCTGACGGTCCAATTAGAGATCGGAGTTGATTTGACGGCCCGATATTTAGATCGGGGTTGATCTGACTGTCCGATTGGAGATCGTAGTTGATTTAATTACCTTATGTTGAGATCGGTGTTGATCTGACGATCCGATTGGAGATCGAAGTTGTTTTGACGGCACAATATTGAGATTGGGGTTGATCTGACGGTTTGATTGGAGATCAGAGTTGATTTAACGGCCCGATACTGAGATCGGGGTCGATGTGACGGTCCATTTGGAGATCGAAGTTAATTTGAAGTCCCGATATTGAGATCGGAGTTGATCTGACGGTTCGATTGGAGATCGGGGTTGATCTGACGGTCCGATTGGAGATTACAATTGATTTGACGGCCCGATGTTGAGATCGGGGTTCATCTCACGGTTCGATTGAAGATCGGAGTTGATTTGAAGGCCCGATGTTGAGATCGGGGTTGATTTGAAGGTCCGATTGAGGATCGGAGTTGATTTAACAGCCTGATATTGTGATCGGGGTTAATCTGACGGTCCGATTGCAGATCGGAGTTGATTTGACAGTCCGATTGGAGATCTGAGTTGATTTGACTGCCCGATTGGAGATCAAAGTTGATTTGATGGTCCGATTACAGATCAAATTTGATCTGACGGTCTGATTACAGATCAGAGTTGATTTGACGGTCCGATTGAAGATCTGAGTTGATTTTACTGGCCGATTGGAGATCAGAGTTGATTTGACTGCCCGATGGTGAGATCGGGGTTGATCTGACTGCCCGATTGGAGATCAGAGTTGATTTGACGGCCCGATATTAAGGTCGGGGTTGATCTGGCGATCCGATTGGAGATCACAGTTGATTTGACGGCTCGATGTTGAGATCGCAGTTGATCAGACGGTCCGATTGGAGATCGAAGTTAATTCGAAGGCCCGATATTGAGATCGAGGTTGATTTGATGGTTCGATTGGAGATCGGAGTTGATTTGGCAGTCCGATATTGAGATCAGGGTTAATCTAGCGGTCAGATTAGAGATCCGCGTTGATTTGAGGACCTGATGTTGAGATCGGGGTTGGTCTTGTGGTCCGATTGGAGATCAGAGTTGATTTGATGGCCCGATATTGAGTTCGGGGTTGATCTGATGGTTCGATTGGAGATCAAAGTTGATTTTACGGCTCGATATTGAGATTGGGGTTGATCTGACGGTCCGATTAGAGATCGGAGTTGATTTGACAGCCCAGTTAGAGATCGGGGTTGATCTGACAGTCTGATTGGAGATCGGAGTTGATTTGACGGCCCGATGTTGAGATCGAGGTTGATCTGATGGACCGATTAAAGATCAGAGTTGATTTGAAGGTTCGATTGGAGATCGAATTTGATTTAACGGTCCGGTTGGAGATCGGAGTTGATTTAAAAGCCGGATGTTAAGATTAGGGTTGATCTAAAGGTTCGATTGGGGATCAGAGTTGATTTGACAGCCTGATATTATGATCGGGGTTGATCTGACGGTCCGATTAGAGATCGGAGTTGATTTGACGGTCCGATTGGAAATCGGAGTTGATTTAACTGCCCGATTGGAGATCAAAGTTGTTTCGACTGCCCGATATTGAGATCGGGGTTGATCTGACGGTTTGATTAAAGATTAGAGATGATTTGACTGCCCAATCTTGAGATCGGGGTTGATCTGATGGTCCGATTGGAGATCAAAGTTGATTTGACGGTGCGATGTTGAGATCGAGGTTGATGTGACGTCCCGATTGGAGATCAGAGATGATTTGATAGTCCAATTGGAGATAAGGTTTGATCTGACGGTCCGATTAGAGATCGAAGTTGATTTGAAGGCCCGATGTTAAGATCGGGGTTGATCTGAAGGTCCAATTGGAGATCAAAGTTGATTTGACGGCCCGATATTGAGATCGGGGTTGATCTGACGGTCCGATTGGAGATCAGAGTTGATTTGACTGTCCGATTGGAGATCGGAGTTGATTTAACTGCCCAATTGGAGATCAAAGTTGATTTGACGGCCCGATATTGAGATTGGGGTTTATCTGACGGTTCGATTGGAGATCAAAGTTAATTTAACGGCCCGATATTAAGATAGGGGCTGATCTGACTGTCCGATTAGAGATCAGAGTTGATTTGACGGCCCGATATTGAGATCGGGGTTAATCTGACGGTCCATTTGGAGATCAGAGTTGATTTGGCGGCCAAATATTGAGATTGAGGTTGATCTGACGGTCCAATTTGAGATCGGAGTTGATTTGACGGCCCGATGTTGAGATCGTGGTTGATCTCACGGTCCGATTAAAGATTGGAGTTGATTTGAAGGCCCGATCTTGAGATCGGGGTTGATCTGACGGTCCGATTGTAGATCTGAGTTAATTTGACGGCCCGATGTTGAGATCGAGGTTGATCTGACGACCCGATTGGAGATCAGAGTTGATTTGAAGGTCCAATTGGAGATCAATTTTGACCTGACGGTTCGATTGGAGATCGGAGTTAATTTGAAGGCTCGATGTTGAGATCGGGGTTGATCTGAAGGTCCAATTGGAGATCGGAGTTGATTTGACGGCCCGATGTTGAGATCGGGGTTGATCTGACGACCCAATTGGAGATCGGAGTTGATTTTACGGCCCAATATTGAGATCAGGGTTGATCTGACGGTCCGATTGGAGATCGGAGTTGATTTGGCAACCCGATTAGAGATCGGGGTTGATCTGACGGTCTGATTAGAGATCAGAGTTGATTTGACGGCTCGATATTGAGATCGGGGTTGATTTGACGTTCCGATTGGAGATCAGAGTTGATTTGATGGCCCGATATTTAGATCGGGGTTGATCTGACGGTCCGATTGGAGATCGTAGTTGATTTGATTACCCGATGTGGAGATCGGTGTTGATCTGACGGTTCGATTAGAGATCAGAGTTGATTTGACAGCTCGATACTGTGATCGGGGTTGATGTGACGGTCCATTTGGAGATCGAAGTTGATTTGAAGGCCCGATATTGAGATCAGGGTTGATCTAACTGTCCGATTAGAGATCGCAGTTGATTTGACGGCCTGATGTTAAGATCGGGGTTGATCTCACGGTCTGATTGAAGATTGGAGCTGATTTGACGGCCTGATCTAGAGATCGGGGTTGATCTGACGGTCCAATTGGAGATCGGAGTTGATTTGACGGCCCGATGTTGAGATCGAGGTTGATCTGACTGCCCTATTACAGATCAGAGTTGATTTGAAGGTCCGATTCGAGATCGGATTTGATCTGACGGTCTGATTGGAGATCGAAGTTGATTTAAAGGCTCGATGCTGAGATCAAGGTTAATCTGAAGGTCCGATTGGGGATCGGAGTTGATTTGACAGCCCGATATTATGATCGGGGTTGATCTGACGGTCTGATTGGTTATCAGAGTTGATTTGACTACCCAATTGGAGATCAGAGTTGATTTGACTGCCCGATGTTGAGATCGTGGTTGATTTGACGGCCTGATTGGAGATCAGAGTTGATTTGATGGTCCGATTAGAGAACAGAGTTGATTTGACTGCCCGATTGGAGATCAGAGTTGATTTGATGGCCTGATGTTGAGATCGGGGTTGATCTGACGGCCTGATTGGAGATCAGAGTTGATTTGACGGTCTGATTAGAGTACGGAGTTGATTTGACTGCCCGATTGGAGATCAAAGTTGATTTTGCAGCCCGATATTGAGATCGGGGTTGATATGACGGTCCGATTAGAGATCAGAGTTGATTTGACGGCCCGATATTAAGGTCAGGGTTGATCTGACGATCCGATTGGATATCACAGTTGATTTGACGGCTCGATGTTGAGATCGGGGTTGATCAGACAGTCCGATTGGAGATCGAAGTTGATTTGAAGGCCCGATATTGAGATCGAGGTTGATCTGACAGTTTGATTGGAGATTGGAGTTGATTGGACAGCTCGATATTGAGATCGGGGTTAATCTGGCCATCAAATTAGAGATCGGAGTTGATTTGACGGCCCGATGTTGAGATCAGGGTTGATCTGACGGTCTGATTGGAGATTGGAGTTGATTTAATGGCCTGATGTTGAGATCGGGGTTAATTTGACGGTCCGATTGGAGATCGGAGTTAATTTGACGGCCCAATATTGAGATCGGGGTTGATCTGACGGTCCGATTGGAGATCAGAGTTGATTTGGATGTCCGATATTGAGATCGGGTTGATTTGACAGTCTATTTGGAGATCGAAGTTGATTTGATTGCCCGATATTAAGATCGGGGTTGATCTGACGGTCCGATTGGAGATAGAAGTTGATTTGACGGCCTGATATTGAGAACAGGGTAGATCTGACGGCCCGATTGGAGATCAGAGTTAATTTGACGGTCCGATTGGAGATGATAGGAGTTGATTTGACTGCCTAATTGGAGATTAAAGTTGATTTGACGGCCCGATATTGAGATCGGGGTTGATCTGATGGTTTGATTGGAGATCATAGTTAATTTGACAGCCCGATATTAAGGTCGGGGTTGATCTGACGGTCCGATTGGAGATCACAGTTGATTTAAAGGCCCGATGTTGAGATCGGGGTTTATCAGACGGTCTGATTGGAGATCAGAGTTGATTTTATGGCCTGATATTAAGGTCGGGGTTGATCTGATGGTCTGATTGAGATCACAGTTGATTTGACGGCACGATGTTGAGATCGGGATTGATCAGACGGTTCGATTGAAGATCAGAGTTGATTCGAAGGCCCGATATTGAAATTAAGGTTGATCTGACAGTCCGATTGGAGATCGGAGTTGATTTGACGGCCCGATATTGAGATCAGGGTTAATCTGACGGTTAGATTGGAGATTCGAGTTGATTTGACGGCCCGATATTGAGTTTGGGGTTGATCTGACGGTCCGATTGGAGATCGGAGTTGATTTTGCTGCCCAATATTGAGATCGGGGTTGATCTGACGATCCAAGTGGAGATCAGAGTTGATTTGACAGTCCGTTTAGAGATCGGGGTTGATCTGACGGTCTGATTGGAGATCGGAGTTGATTTAACGGCCCGATATTGAGATCGGGGTTGATCTGACAGTCCGATTAGAGATCGAAATTAATTTAACGGCCCGATATTGAGATCGGGGTTGATCTGACGGTCCGATTAGAGATCGAAGTTGCTTTGACGGCCCGATGTTAAGATCGGAGTGGATTTGATGGACCGATATTGAGTTCGGGGTTGTTCTGACGGTCTGATTGGAGATCGGAGTTGATTTTACGGCCCAATATTGAGATCGGGGTTGATCTGACGGTCCGATTGGAGATCGGAGTTGAGTTGACAGCCCGATTAGAGATCGGGGTTGATCTGACGGTCTGATTAGAGATCGGAGTTGATTTGACGGCTCAATACTGAGATCGGGGTTGATCTGACGGTTCGATTGGAGATCAGAGTTGATTTGACAGCCCGATATTTAGATCGGGGTTGATCTGACGGTCCGATTGGAGATCGTAGTTGATTTGATTACCCGATGCTGAGATTGGTGTTGATCTGACGGTCTGTTTGGAGATCGGAGTTGATTTGACAGCTCGATACTGAGATCGAGGTTGATGTGACGGTCCATTTGGAGATCAAAGTTGATTTGAAGGCCCGATATTGAGATCGGGGTTTATCTAACTGTCCGTTAGAGATTGCAGTTGATTTAACGGCCCGATGTTGAGATCGGGGTTGATCTCACGGTCTGATTGAAGATTGGAGCTGATTTGACGGCTTGATCTAGAGATCGGGGTTGATCTAACGGTCCAATTGGAGATCGGAGTTGATTTGACGGCCCGATGTTGAGATCGAGGTTGATCTGACGGCCCGATTAGAGATCAGAGTTGATTTGATGGTCCGATTGGAGATCGTGTTTGATCTGACGGTCCGATTGGAGATCGGAGTTGATTTTGAGGCCCGATGCTAAGATCAGGATTAATCTGAAGGTTCAATTGGGGATCGGAGTTGATTTGATAGCCCGATATTGTGATCGGGTTGATATGACGGTCTGATTGGTGATCAGAGTTGATTTGACGGTCCGATTGGAGATCGAAGTTGATTTGACTGCCCGATTGGAGATCAGAGTTGATTTGACGGCCCGATGTTGAGATCGGGGTTGATCTGACGGCTTAATTGGAGATCAGAGTTGATTTGACGGTCCGATTGGAGATCAGAGTTGATTTGACTGCCCGATTGGAGATCAAAGTTGATTTGGTGGCCTGATATTGAGATCAGGGTTGATATGACGGTCCTATTAGAGATCAGAGTTGATTTGATGACCCGATATTAAGGTCGGGGTTCATCTGATGGTCCAATTGGAGATCACAGTTGATTTGACGGCTCGATGTTGAGATCGGGGTTGATCAGACGGTCCGATTGGAGATCGGAGTTGATTCGATGGCCCGATATTGAGATCGAGGTTGATCTGACAGTTTAATTAGAGATCGGAGTTGATTTGAAGGCTAGATATTGAGATCAGGGTTAATCTGGCAGTCAAATTAGAGATCCGAGTTGATTTGACGACCCGATGTTGAGATCGGGGTTGATCTGACGGTCCGATTAGATATCAAAGTTGCTTTGATGGCTTGATGTTGAGATCGGGGTTGATCTGACCGTTCGATTGGAGATCGGAGTTGATTTGACGGCCCGATATTGAGTTCTGGGTTGATCTGATGGTTCGATTGGAGATCAGAGTTGATTTATGGCTTGATATTGAGATCGGGGTTGATCTGACAGCCCGATTGGAGATCGGAGTTAATTTGATAGCCTGATTGGAGATTGGGGTTGATCTGACGGTCTGATTGTTGATCAGAGTTGATTTATCGGCCCGATGTTGAGATCGAGGTTGATTTGACGGCCCGATTAGAGATCAGAGTTGATCTGACAGTCAGATTGGAGATCACAGTTGATTTGAATGTCCGATGTTGAGATCAAGGTTGATCCGAAGGTCCGATTGGGGATCGAAGTTGATTTGATAGCCCGATATTGTGATTGGGGTTGATCTGATGGTCCGATTGGAGATCGGAGTTGATTTGATGGTTCGATTGGAGATTAGAGTTGATTTTACTGCCCGATTAGAGATCAGAGTTAATTTGACGGCCCGATGTTGAGATCGGGGTTGATCTGACTGCCTGATTGGAGATCAGAGTTGATTTGACTGTTCGATTGGAGATCAGAGTTGATTTGTCTGCCTGATTGGAGATCAAAGTTGATTTGGCGGCCTGATATTGAGATCGGGGTTGATCTGACGGTCTGATTGGAGATCAGAGTTGATTTGACGGCCAGATATTAAGGTCGAGGTTGATCTGACGGTCTGATTGGAGATCACAGTTGATTTGATGGCTCGATGTTGAGATCGGAGTTGATCAGGCGGTCTGATTGGAGATCAGAGTTGATTCGAAGGCCCAATATTGAGATTGAGGTTAATCCGGCAGTCAGATTGGAGATCCTAGTTGATTTGAAGGCCCGATGTTGAGATCGGGGTTGATCTGACGGTCCGATTGGATATCAAAGTTGCTTTAACAGCCCGATGTTGAGATCAGAGTTGATTTGACGGCCTGATATTGAGTTCGGGGTTGATGTGATGGGCCGATTGGAGATCGGAGTTGATTTTATGGCCCGACATTGAGATTGGGGTTGATATGACGGTTCGATTAGAGATAATGGTTGATTTGATAGCCCGATTGGAGATCGGGGTTGATCTTACGATTTGATTGGAGATCAGAGTTGATTTGACGACCCGATGTTGAGATTGAGGTTGATCTGACGGCCCGATTAGAGATCAGAGTTGATTTGAAGATCCGATTAGAGATCGGGTTTGATCTGACGGTCTGATTGGAGAACGGAGTTGATTTGAAAGCCCGATGTTGAGATCGGGGTTGATCTGAAGGTTCGATTAGAGATCGGAGTTGATTTGACAGCCCGATATTGTGATCGGGGTTGATCTGACGGTTTAATTCGAGATCAGAGTTGATTTGACTGTTCGATTAGAGATCAGAGTTGATTTGACTGCCCGATTGGAGATCAGAGTTGATTTGACGGCCCGATGTTGAGATCTAGGTTGATCTGAAGGCCCGATTGGATATCAGAGTTGATTTGACGGCTTGATATTGAGATCGGGGTTGATCTGACCGTTCGATTGGAGATCAGAGTTGATTTGATGGTATGATTAGAGATCGGAGTTGATTTAACTGCCCGATTGAAGATCGGAGTTGATTTGACGGCCCGATGTTGAAATCAGGATTGATCTGACGGCCCGATTAGATATCAGAGTTGATTTGACGGTCCGATTGGAGATCGGAGTTGATTCAAAGGCCCGATATTGAAATCGAGGTTGATCTGACGGTCCGATTGGAGATCGAAGTTGATTTGACGGCCCGATATTGAGATCGGGGTTAATCTGATGGTCAGATCGGAGATTCGAGTTGATTTGACAGCCCGATATTGAGTTTGGGGGTGATCTGACGGTCCGATTATTTTGCGGCCCAATATTGAGATCGGGGTTGATCTGACGGTCCAATTGGAGAGCAGAGTTGATTTGACAGTCCGATTGGAGATCGGAGTTGATCTGACGGTCTGATTGGAGATCGGAGTTGATTTAACGGCCCGATATTGAGACCGGGGTTGATCTGACGGTCTGATTGGAGATCAAAAGTAATTTAACGGCCAGATATTTAGATCGGGGTTTATCTGACGGTCCGATTAGAGATCGAAGTTGCTTTGACGGCCCAATGTTAAGATCGGAGTGGATTTGATGGCCCGATATTGAGTTTGGGGTTGATCTGACGGTCTAATTGGAGATCGGAGTTGATTTTACGGCCCAATATTGAGATCGGGGTTGATCTGACTGTCCGATTGGAGATCGAAGTTGAGTTGACTTCCCGATTAGAGATCGGGGTTGATCTGACGGTCTGATTAGAGATCGAAGTTGATTTGACGGCTCAATACTAAGATCGGGGTTGATCTGACGATTCGATTGGCGATCAGAGTTGATTTGACAGCCCGATATTTAGATCGGGGTTGATCTGACGGTCCGATTGGAGATCGTAGTTGATTTGATTACCCGATGCTGAGATCGGTGTTAATCTGACGGTCCGATTAGAGATCGAAGTTGATTTGACTGCTCGATACTGAGATCGAGGTTGATGTGACGGTCTATTTGGAGATCGAAGTTGATTTGAAGGCCCGATATTGAGATCGGTGTTGATCTAACTATCCGATTAGAGATTGTAGTTGATTTGACGGCCCGATGTTGAGATCGGGGTTGATCTGACGGCCCGATTAGATATCAAAGTTGATTTGATGGTCCGATGGGAAATCTTGTTTGATCTGACGGTTCGATTGAAGATCGGAGTTAATTTGAAGGCCCGATGCTGAGATCAGGGTTAATCTGAAGGTCCGATTGGGGATCGGAGTTGATTTGACAGCCCGATATTGTGATCGGGGTTGATCTGACGGTCTGATTGGCTATCAGAGTTGATTTGACGGTCCGATTGGAGATCGAAATTGATTTAACTGCCCGATTGGAGATCAGAGTTGATTTAACGGCCCGATGTTGAGATCGGGGTTGATCTGACGATCCGATTGGAGATCGGAGTTGATTCGATGGCCCGATATTGAGATCGAGGTTGATCAGACAGTTCGATTGGAGATCGGAGTTAATTTGACAGCTCGATATTGAGATCGGGGTTAATCTGGCAGTCAAATTGGAGATCCGAGTTGATTTGACGACCCGATGTTGAGATTCGAGTTGATTTGACGACCCGATTGGATATCAAAGTTGCTTTGACGGCCTGATGTTGAGATCGGGGTTGATCTGACCGTTCGATCGGAGATCAGAGTTGATTTGATGGCCCAATATTGAGTTCTGGGTTGATCTGACGGTTAGATTGGAGATCAGAGTTAATTTTATGGCTTGATATTGAGATCGGGGTTGATCCGACTGCCCGATTGGAGATCGGAGTTGATTTGACAGCCCGATTGGAGATCGGGGTTGATCTGACGGTCTGATTGTTGATCGGAGTTGATTTATCGACCCGATGTTGAGATCGAGGTTAATTTGACGACCCGATTAGAGATCAGAGTTGATTTAAAGGTTCGATTGGAGATCGGGTTTGATCTGACTGTCAGATTAGAGATCAGAGTTGATTTGAAGGTCCGATGTTGAGATCGGGGTTGATCCGAAGGTCCGATTGGGGATCGGAGTTGATTTGACAGCCCGATATTGTGATCGGGGATGATATGATGGTCTGATTGGAGATCGAAGTTGATTTGACGGTCCGATTGGAGATTGGAGTTGATTTGACTGCCCGATTAGAGATAAAAGTAAATTTGACAGCCTGATGTTGAGATCGGGGTTGATCTGACGGCCCGATTGGAGATCAGAGTTGATTTGACGGTCCGTTTGGAGATCAGAGTTGATTTTTCTGCATGATTGGATATCAAAGTTGATTTGGCGGCCTGATATTGAGATCGGGGTTGATCTGACGGTCTGATTGGAGATCAGAGTTGATTTGACGGCCAGATATTAAGGTCGGGGTTGATCTGACGGTCCGATTGGAGATCACAGTTGATTTGATGGCTCGATGTTGAGATCGGAGTTGATCAGACGGTCCGATTGGAGATTAGAGTTGATTCGAAGGCCCGATATTGAGATCGAGGTTAATCTGGCAGTCAGATTGGAGATCCGAGTTGATTTGACGGCCCGATGTTGCGATCGGGGTTGATCTGATGGTCCGATTGGATATCAAGTTGCTTTAACAGCCCGATTTTATGATTAGAGTTGATTTGACGCCCTGATATTGAGTTCGGGGTTGATGTGATGGTCCGATTGGATATCAAAGTTGATTTTACGGCCCGACATTGAGATTGGGGTTGATTTGACGGTCCGATTGGATATCAGAGTTGATTTGACAGCCCGATTGGAGATCGGGGTTGATCTGACGATCTGATTGGAGATCAGAGTTGATTTGACGGTCCGATGTTGAGATTGAGGTTGATCTCGCGGCCCGATTAGAGATCAGAGTTTATTTGAAGATCCAATTAGAGATCGGGTTTGATCTGACGGTCCGATTAAAGAACGGAGTTGATTTAAAAGCCCGATGTTGAGATAGGGGTTGATCTGAAGGTCCGATTGGAGATCGGAGTTAATTTGGCAGCCCGATATTGTGATCGGGGTTGATCTAACGATTTAATTTGAGATCGGAGTTGATTTGACGGTCCGATTAGAGATCGGAGTTCATTTAACTGCCCGATTGGAGATCAGAGTTGATTTGACGGCCCGATGTTGAGATCGGGGATGATCTGACGGCCCGATTAGATATCAGAGTTGATTTGACTACCCGATATTGAGATCGGAGTTGTTTTGACTGCCTATTTGGAGATCAGAGTTGATTTGACGGCCCGATATTGAGATCGGGGTTGATCTGATCGTCCGATTGGAGATCAGAGTTGATTTGATGGTCTGATTAGAGATCGGAGTTGATTTGACTGCCCGATTGGAGATCAGAGTTGATTTGAAAGCCCGATATTGAGATTAGGGTTGATCTAAAGGTTCGATTGGGGATCAGGGTTGATTTGACAGCCCGATATTATGATCTGACGGTCCGATTAGAGATCAGAGTTGATTTGACGGTCCGATTGGAGATCAGAGTTGATTTGACTGCCCGATTGGAGATCAAAGTTGTTTCGACTGCCCGATATTAAGATTGGGATTGATCTGACGGTTTGATTAAAGATTGGAGATGATTTGACTGCCCAATCTTGTGATCGGGATCTGATGGTCCGATTGGAGATCGAAATTGATTTGACAGCGCGATGTTGAGATCGAGGTTGATGTGACGTCCCGATTGGAGATCAGAGATGATTTAATAGTCTGATTGGAGATAGGGTTTGATCTGACGGTCCGATTGGAGATCGGAGTTGATTTTAAGGCCCGATGTTAAGATCGGGGTTGATCTGAAGGTCCGATTGGAGATCGGAGTTGATTTATCGGCCCGATGTTGAGATCGGGGTTGATCTGACGGTTCGATTGGAGATCAGAGTTAATTTAACTGTCCGATTGGAGATCGAAGTTGATTTGACTGTCCGATTGGAGATCAAAGTTAATTTGACGGCCCGATATTGAGTTCGGGGTTGATCTGACTGTCCGATTGGAGATCAGAGTTAATTTGACGGCCCGATATTAAGCACAGTGTTGATCTGATGGTCCGATTGGAGATCAGAGTAGATTTGACTGCCCGATATTAAGATAGGGGTTGATCTGACAGTCTGATTAGAGATCAAAGTTGATTTAACAGCCCGATATTGAGATCGGGATTAATCTGACGGTCCATTTGGAGATCAGAGTTGATTTAGCGGCCAGATATTGAGATTAAGGTTGATCTGACGGTCCGATTGGAGATCGGAGTTGATTTGACGGCCCGATGTTCAGATCGTGGTTGATCTCACGGTCCGATTGAAGATTGGAGTTGATTTGAAGGCCCGATCTTGAGATCGGGGTTGATCTGACGGTCCAATTGTAGATCTGAGTTGATTTGACGGCCCGATGTTGAGATCGAGGTTGATCTGACGGCCCGATTGGAGATCAGAGTTGATTTGAAGGTTCGGTTGGAGATCAAGTTTGACCTGACGGTTCGATTGGAGATCGGAGTTAATTTGAAGGCTCGATGTTGAGATCGGGGTTGATCTGAAGGTCCGATTAGAGATCGGAGTTGATTTGACGGCCCGATGTTGAGATCGTGGTTGATCTGACGACCCAATTGGAGATCGGAGTTGATTTTATGGCCCAATATTGAGATCGGGGTTGATCTGAAGGTTCGATTGGAGATCGAAGTTGATTTGACAGCCCCATTAGAGATCAGGGTTGATCTGACGGTCTGATTAGAGATCGGAGTTGATTTGACGGCTCGATATTGAGATCGGACTTGATCTGACGTTCTGATTGGAGATCAGAGTTGATTTGATGGCCCGATATTTAGATGGGGGTGATCTGACGGTCCGATTAGAGATCAGAGTTGATTTGACAGCTCGATACTGTGATTGGGGTTGGTGTGACGGTCCATTTGGAGATCGAAGTTGATATGAAGGCCCGATATTGAGATCGGGGTTGATCTAACGGTCCGATTAAAGATCGCAGTTGATTTGATGGCCCGATGTTGAGATCGGGGTTGATCTCACCATCTAATTGAAGATTGGAGCTGATTTGACGGCCCGATCTAGAGATCGGGGTTGATCTGACGGTCCAATTGGAGATCGGAGTTGATTTGACTTTCCGATGTTGAGATTGAGGTTGATCTGACGGCCCGATTAGAGATCAGAGTTGATTTGAAGGTCCAATTGGAGATCGAGTTTGATCTAACGGTCTGATTGGAGATCGAAGTTGATTTGAAGGCTCGATGCTGAGATCAAGGTTAATCTGAAGGTCGGATTGGGGATCAGAGTTGATTTGACAGCCCGATATTGTGATCGGGGTTGATCTGACAGTCTGATTGGTGATCTGACGGCCTGATTGGTGATCAGAGTTGATTTGACTGCCCGATTGGAGATCAGAGTTGATTTGACGGCCCGATATTGAGATCGGGGTTGATCTGACGCCCTGATTGGAGATGAGAGTTGATTTGACGGTCCGATTAGAGAACGGAGTTGATTTGACTGCCCGATTGGAGATCAGAGTTGATTTGACGGCCCGATGTTGAGATCGGGGTTGATCTGAAGGCCTGATTGGAGATCAGAGTTCATTTGACGGTCCGATTAGAGAACGGAGTTGATTTGACTGCCCGATTGGAGATTAAAGTTGATTTGGCGGCCTGATATTGAGATCGGGGTTGATATGACGGTCCTATTAGAGATCAGAGTTGATTTAACGGCCCGATATTAAGGTCGGGGTTGATCTGACGGTACGATTGGATATCACAGTTGATTTGATGGCTCGATGTTGAGATCGGGGTTGATCAGACTGTCCGATTGGAGATCGAAGTTGATTCGAAGGCCCGATATTGAGATCGAGGTTGATCTGACAGTTTGATTGGAGATTGGAGTTGATTTGACTGCTCGATATTGAGATCGGGGTTAATCTGGCCGTCAAATTAGAGATCGGAGTTGATTTGACGGCCCGATGTTGAGATCGGGGTTGATCTGACGGTCCAATTGGAGATTGGAGTTGATTTAATGGCCTGATGATGAGATCGGGGTTGATTTGACGGTCCAATTGGAGATCGAAGTTGATTTGACGGCCCAATATTGAGATCAAGGTTGATCTGACGGTCCGATTGGAGATTAGAGTTGATTTGGCGGTCCAATATTGAGATCGGGTTGATCTGACAGTCCGTTTGGAGATCAGAGTTGATTTGATTGCCCGATATTGAGATCGGGGTTGATCTGACGGTCCGATTGGAGATAAAAGTTGATTTGACTGCCTAATTGGAGATCAAAGTTGATTTGACGGCCTGATATTGAGATCGGGGTTGATTTGACGGTTCGATTGGAGATCATTGTTAATTTGACAGCCCGATATTATGGTCGGGGTTGATCTGACGGTCCGATTGGAGATCACAGTTGATTTAAAGGCCCGATGTTGAGATCGGGGTTGATCAGACGGTCCGATTGGAGATCAGAGTTGATTTTATGGCCCGATATTAATGTCGGGGTTGATCTGACGGTCTGATTGGAGATCACAATTGATTTGACGGCCCGATGTTGAGATCGAAATTGATCAGACGGTCCGATTGGAGATCAGAGTTGATTCGAAGGCCCGATATTGAAATTGAGGTAGATCTGACGGTTTGATTCTAGATCAGAGTTGATTTAACGGCCCGATATTGAGATCGGGGTTAATTTGACGATCAGATTGGAGATTCGAGTTCATTTGACGGCCCGATATTGAGTTTGGAGTTGATCTGACTATTCGATTAGAGATCGGAGTTGATTTTGCGGCCCAATATTGAGATCAGGATTGATCTGAAGGTCTGATTGGAATCAGAGTTGATTTGACAGCCCGATTGGAGATCGGGGTTGATCTGACGGTCTGATTGGAGATTGAAGTTGATTTAACGGCACGATATTGAGATCGGGGTTGATCTGACGGTCCAATTGGATATCAAAATTAATTTAACGTCCCGATATTGAGATCGGGGTTGTTCTGACGATCCGATTAGAGATCGAAGTTGCTTTGACGGCCCGATGTGAAGATTGGAGTTGATTTTACAGCCCAATATTGAGATCGGGGTTGATCTGACGGTCCGATTGGAGATCGAAGTTGATTTGACAGCCCGATTAGAGTTCGGGGTTGATCTGACGGTCTGATTAGAGATCGGAGTTGATTTGACGGCTCAATATTGAGATCGGGGTTGATCTGACGGCTAAATTGGAGATCAGAGTTGATTTGACAGCCCGACATTTAGATCGGGGTTGATCTGATGGTCCGATTGGAGATCGTAGTTGATTTGATTACACGATGTTGAGATTGGTGTTGATCTGACGGTCCGATTGGAGATCGAAGTTGATTTGACAGCTCGATACTGTGATCGGGGTTGATGTGACGGTCCATTTGGAGATCGAAGTTGATTTGAAGGCCAGATATTGAGATCGGGATTTATCTAACGGTTCGTTAGAGATTGCAGTTGATTTGACGGCCCGATGTTGAGATCGGGGTTGATCTCACGGTCTGATTGAAGATTAGAGCTGATTTGACTGCCCGATCTAGATATCGGGGTTGATCTGACTGTGCAATTGGAGATCGAAGTTGATTTGACGGCCTGATGTTGATATCGAGGTTGATATGACGGCCCGATTAGAGATCAGAGTTGATTTGAAGGTCCAATTAGAGATCGTGTTTGATCTGACGGTCCGATTGGAGATTGGAGTTGATTTTAAGGCCCGATGCTGAGATCAGGGTTAATCTGAAGGTTCAATTGGGGATCGGAGTTGATTTGACAGCCCGATATTGTGATCGGGGATGATCTGACGGTCTGATTGATGATCAGAGTTGATTTGACGGTTCGATTGGAGATCGAAGTTGATTTGACTGCCCGATTGGAGATCAAAGTTGATTTGAAGGCTCGATGTTGAGATCGGGGTTGATCTGACGGCTTGATTGGAGATCAGAGTTGATTTGACGGTCCGATTGGAGATCAGAGTTGATTTGACTGCCCAATTGGAGATCAAAGTTGATTTGGCGGCCCGATATTGAGATCGAGATTGATATGACGGTCCGATTAGAGATCAGAGTTGATTTGACGGCCCGATATTAAGGTCGGGGGTTGATCTGACGGTCCGATTAGAGATCACAGTTGATTTGAAGGCTCGATGTTGAGATCGGGGTTGATCAGACGGTCCGATTAGAGATCGGAGTTGATTCGATGGCCCGATATTGAGATCGAGGTTAATCTGACAGTTTGATTGGAGATCGGAGTTGATTTGACGGAACGATATTGAGATCGGGGTTAATCTGGCAGTCAAATTAGAGATCCGAGTTGATTTGTCGACCCGATGTTGAGATCGAGGTTGATCTGATGGTCCGATTGGATATCAAAGTTGCTTTGACAGCCTGATGTTAAGATCGGGGTTGATTTGACCGTTCGATTGGAGATCGAAGTTGATTTGACGGCCCGATATTGAGTTCTGGGTTGATCTGACGGTCCGATTGGAGATCAGAGTTGATTTTATGGCTTGATTTTGAGATCGGGGTTGATCTGACAGCCCGATTGGAGATCGGAGTTGATTTGACAGCCCGATTGGAGATTGGGGTTGATCTGACGGTCTGATTGTTGATCGGAGTTGATTTATCGGCCCGATGTTGAGATCGAGGTTGATTTGACGGCCCGATTAGAGATCAGAGTTGATCTGACAGTCAGATTGGAGATCACAATTGATTTGAAGGTCCGATGTTGAGATCGAGGTTGATCTGAAGGTCCGATTGGAGATCAGAGTTAATTTGACGGCCCGATGTTGAGATCGGGGTTGATCTGACGGCCCGATTGGAGATCAGAGTTGATTTAACGGTCCGATTGGAGATCAGAGTTGATTTGTCTTCCTGATTGAGATCGGGGTTGATCTGATGGTCCGATTGGAGATCATAGTTGATTTGATGGCTCGATGTTGAGATCGGAGTTGATCAGACGGTCCGATTGGAGATCAGAATTGATTCGAAGGCCCAATATTGAGATCGAGTTTAATCTGGCAGTCAGATTGGAGATCCGAGTTGATTTGACGGCCCGATGTTGAGATCGGGGTTGATCTGACGGTCCGATTGGATATCAAGTTGCTTTAACAGCCCGATTTTGAGATCAGAGTTGATTTGACGCCCTGATATTGAGTTCGGGTTGATGTGATGGTCAGATTGGAGATCGGAGTTGATTTTACTGCCCGACATTGAGATTGGGGTAGATCTAACAGTCCGATTGGAGATCAGAGTTGATTTGACAGCCCGATTGGAGATCGGGATTGATCTGACGATTTGATTGGAGATCAGAGTTGATTTGACGGCCCGATGTTGAGATTGAGGTTGATCCGACGGCCCGATTAGAGATCAGAGTTGATTTGAAGATTCGATTGGATATCGTGTTTGATCTGTCGGTCCGATTGGAGAACGGAGTTGATTTGAAAGCCCGATGTTGAGATCGGGGTTGATCTGAAGGTTCGATTGGAGATCGAAGTTGATTTGATAGCCCGATATTGTGATCGTGGTTGATCTGAAGGATTAATTCGAGATCTGAGTTGATTTGACGGTCCGATTAGAGATCGGAGTTGATTTGACAGCCCGATTGGAGATCAGAGTTGATTTGACGGCCCGATTGGAGATCAGAGTTGAGATCGGGGTTGATCTGACGACCCCATTGGATATCAGAGTTGATTTGACGGCCCGACGTTGAGATCGAAGTTGATTTGACTGCCCGATTGGAGATTAGAGTTGATTTGATGGCTCGATATTGAGATCGGGGTTGATCTGGCCGTCCGATTGGAGATCAGATTTGATTTGATGGTCTGATTAGAGATCGGAGTAGATTTAATTGCCCGATTGGAGATCGGAGTTGATTTGACGGCCCGATGTTGAGATCGGGGTTGATCTGACGGCACGATTAGATATCAGAGTAGATTTGACGGTCCGATTGGAGATCGGAGTTGATTCGAAGGCCCGATATTGAAATCGAGGTTGATCTGACAGTCCGATTGGAGATCAGAGTTGATTTGATGGCCCGATATTGAGATCGGGGTCAATCTGACGGTCAGATTGGAGATTCGAGTTGATTTGACGGCCCGATATTGAGTTTGGGGTTGATCTGACGGTCCGATTGGAGATCGGAGTTGATTTTGCTGCCCAATATTGAGATCGGGGTTGATCTGACGGTCCAATTGGTGATCGAGTTGATTTGACAGTCCTATTAGAGATCGGGGTTGATCTGACGGTCTGATTGGAGATCGGAGTTGATTTAACGGCCCGATATTGAGATCGGGGTTGATCTGACAGTCCGATTGGAGATCAAAATTAATTTAACGGCCCGATATTGAGATCGGGGTAGATCTGACAGTCCGATTAGAGATCGAAGTTGCTTTGACGACCCGATGTTAAGATCGGAGTGGATTTGATGGACCGATATTGAGTTCGGGGTTGATCTGACGGTCTGATTGGATATCGGATTTGATTTTACGGCCCAATATTGAGATCGGGGTTGATCTGACGGTCCGATTGGAGATCGGAGTTGAGTTGACAGCCCGATTAGAGATCGGGGTTGATCTGACGATCTGATTAGAGATCGGAGTTGATTTGACGGCTCAATACTGAGATCGGGGTTGATCTGACGGTTCGATTGGAGATCAGAGTTGATTTGACAGCCCGATATTTAGATCGGGGTTGATCTGACGGTCCGATTGGAGATCGTAGTTGATTTGATTACCCGATGCTGAGATTGGTGTTGATCTGACGGTCTGTTTGGAGATCGGAGTTGATTTGACAGCTCGATACTGAGATCGAGGTTGATGTGACGGTCCATTTGGAGATCGAAGTTGATTTGAAGGCCCGATATTGAGATCGGGGTTTATCTAACGGTCCGTTAGAGATTGCAGTTGATTTAACGGCCCGATGTTGAGATCGGGGTTGATCTCACGGTCTGATTGAAGATTGGAGCTGATTTGACGGCTTGATCTAGAGATCGGGGTTGATCTGACGATCCAATTGGAGATCGGAGTTGATTTGACGGCCCGATGTTGAGATCGAGGTTGATCTGACGACCCGATTAGAGATCAGAGTTGATTTGATGGTCCGATTGGAGATCGTGTTTGATCTGACGGTCCGATTGGAGATCGGAGTTAATTTGAAGGCCCAATGCTGTGATCAGGGTTAATCTGAAGGTCCGATTGGGGATCGAAGTTAATTTGACAGCCCGATATTGTGATCGGGGTTGATCTAACGGTCTAATTGGTGATCAGAGTTAATTTGACTCCCCGATGTTGAGATCGGGGTTGATCTGACGGCCTGATTGGAGATCAGAGTTGATTTGACGGTCTAATTGGAGATCGAAGTTGATTTGACTGCCCGATTGGAGATCAAAGTTGATTTGGCGGCCCGATATTGAGATCGGGGTTGATATGACGGTCCGATTAGAGATCAGAGTTGATTTAACGGCCCGATATTAAGGTCGGGGTTGATCTGTCGGTCCTATTGGAGATCACAATTGATTTGACGGCTCGATGTTGAGATTGGGGTTGATCGGACGGTCCGATTGGAGATCGAAGTTGATTCGCTGGCCCGATATTGAGATCGAGGTTAATCAGACAGTTCGATTGGAGATCGGGGTTGATTTGACGGCTCGATATTGAGATCGAGGTTAATCTGGCAGTCAAATTGGAGATCCGAGTTGATTTGACGACCCGATGTTGAGATCGGGATTGATTTGACGGTCCAATTGGATATCAAAGTTGCTTTGACGGCCTAATGTTGAGATCTGGGTTGATCTGACCGTTCGATTGGTGATTGGAGTTGATTTGACAGCCCGATATTGAGTTCTGGGTTGATCTGACGGTCCGATTGGAGATCAGAGTTAATTTTATGGCTTGATATTTAGATCGGGGTTGATCTGACGGCCCGATTGGAGATCGGAGTTGATTTGACAGCCCGATTGGAGATCGGGATTGATCTGACGGTCTGATTATTGATCGGAGTTGATTTATCGGCCCGATGTTGAGATTGAGGTTGATTTGACAGCCCGATTAGAGATCAGAGTTGATTTGAAGGTTCGATTGGAGATCGGGTTTGATCTGAGTGCCAGATTAGAGATCAGAGTTGATTTGAAGGTCCGATGTTGAGATCGGGGTTGATCCGAAGGTCCGATTTGGGATCGGAGTTGATTTTACAGCCCGATATTGTGATCGGGGTTGATCTGATGGTCCGATATGAGATCGAAGTTGATTTAACGGTCCGATTGGAGATTGGAGTTGATTTGACTGCCCGATTAGAGATAAGAGTAAATTTGACAGCCCGATGTTGAGATCGGGGTTGATCTGACGTCCCGATTGGAGATCAGAGTTGATTTAACGGTCCGATTGGAGATCAGAGTTGATTTTTCTGCCCGATTGGATATCAAAGTTGATTTGGCGGCCTGATATTGAGATCGGGGTTGATCTGACGGTCTGATTGGAGATCAGAGTTGATTTGACGGCCAGATATTAAGGTCGGGGTTGATCTGACGGTCTGATTGGAGATCACAGTTGATTTGATGGCTCGATGTTGAGATCGGAGTTGATCAGACAGTCCGATTAGAGATCAGAGTTGATTCGAAGGCCCAATATTGAGATCGAGGTTAATCTGGCAGTCAGATTGGAGATCCGAGCTGATTTGACGGCCCGATGTTGAGATCGGGGTTGATCTAACGGTTCGATTGGATATCAAGTTGCTTTCACAGCCCGATTTTAAGATCAGAGTTGATTTGACGCCTTGATATTGAGTTTGGGGTTGATGTGATGGTCCGATTGGAGATCGAAGTTGATTTTACTGCCCGACATTGAGATTGGGGTTGATCTGACGGTCCGATTGGAGATCAGAGTTGATTTGACAGCCCGATTGGAGATCGGGATTGATCTGACGATTTGATTGGAGATCAGAGTTGATTTGACGGCCCGATGTAGAGATTGAGGTTGATCCGACGGCCCGATTAGAGATCAGAGTTGATTTGAAGATCCGATCGGAGATCGGGTTTGATCTGTCGGTCCGATTGGAGAACGGAGTTGATTTGAAAGCCCGATGTTGAGATCGGGGTTGATCTGAAGGTTCGATTGGAGATCGAAGTTGATTTGATAGCCCGATATTGTGCTCGTGGTTGATCTGAAGGTTTAATTCGAGATCGGAGTTGATTTGACGGTCCGATTAGAGATCGGAGTTGATTTGACAGCCCGATTGGAGATCAGAGTTGATTTGACGGCCCGATGTTGAGATCGGGGTTGATCTGACGGCCCGATTGGATATCAGAGTTGATTTGACGTCCCGATATTGAGATCAGAGTTGATTTGACTGCCTGATTGGAGATCAGAGTTGATTTGAAGGCCCGATATTGAGATCGGGGTTGATCTGACCGTCCGATTGGAGATCAGAGTTAATTTGATGGTCTGATTAGATATCGGAGTTGATTTAACTGCCCGATTGGAGATCGGAGTTGATTTGATGGCCCGATGTTGAGATCGGGGTTGATCTGACGGCTAGATTGGATATCAAAGTTGATTTGACGGTTTGATTGTAGAACGGAGTTGATTTGACGGTCCGATTGGAGATCAAAGTTGATTCGAAGGCCCGATATTGAAATTAAGGTTGATCTAACGGTCTGATTGGAGATCGGAGTTGATTTGACGGCCCGATATTGAGATCGGGATTAATTTGACGGTCAGATTAGAGATTCGAGTTGATTTGACGGCCCGATATTGAGTTTGGGGTTGATCTGACGGTCCGATTGGAGATCGGAGTTTATTCGAAGGCCCGATATTGAGATCGGGGTTGATCTGACGGTCCGATTGGAGATCAGAGTTGATTTGACAGCCCGATTGGAGATCGGGGTTGATCTGACGGTCTGATTAGAGATCGAAGTTGATTTTGGGCCCAATATTGAGGTCGGGGTTGATCTGACGGTTCGATTGGAGATCAGAGTTGATTTGACAGCCCGATTGGAGATCGGGGTTGATTTGACTGTCTGATTGGAGATCGGAGTTGATTTAATGGGCCGATATTGAGATCGGGGTTGATCTGACAGTCCGATTGGAGATCGGAGTTGATTTGACAGCCCGATTAGAGATCGGGGTTGATCTGACAGTCTGATTTGAGATCGGAGTTGATTTGACTGCTCAATTTTGAGATCGGGGTTGATCTGACGATTCGATTGGAGATCGGAGTTGATTTGACAGCCCGACATTTAGATCGGGGTTGATCTGACTGTCCGATTGGAGATCGTAGTTGATTTAATTACCCGATGTTGAGATCGATGTTGATCTGACGGTCTGATTGGAGATCGAAGTTGATCTGACAGTCCGATTGGAGATTACAGTTGATTTGATGGCTTGATGTTGAGATCGGAGTTGATCAGACGGTCTGATTGGAGATCAGAGTTGATTCGAAGGCCCGATATTGAGATCGAGGTTAATCTGGCAGTCAGTTTGGAGATCAGAGTTGATTTGACGACCCAATGTTGAGATCGGGGTTGATCTAACGATCCGATTGGATATCAAAGTTGCTTTAACAGCCCGATTTTGAGATCAGAGTTGATTTGACAGCCTGATATTGAGTTCGGGGTTGATGTGATGGTCCGATTGGAGATCGGAGTTGATTTTATGGCCCGATATTGAGATTGGGGTTGATCTGACAATCCGATTAGAGATCAGAGTTGATTTAACAGCCCGATTGGAGATCGGGGTTGATCTGACGATCTGATTGGAGATCAGAGTTGATTTGACGGTCCGATGTTGAGATTGGGGTTGATCTGGCGGCCCGATTAGAGATCAGAGTTGATTTGAAGATCCGATTGGAGATCGGGTTTGATCTGACGGTCCGCTTGGAGAACAGAGTTGATTTGAAAGCCTAATGTTGAGATCGGGGTTGATCTGAAGGTTCGATTGGATATCGGAGTTGATTTGACAGCCCGATATTGTGATCGGGGTTGATCTGACTGTTTAATTCGAGATCGGGGTTGATCTGACGGCCCGATTAGATATCAGAGTTGTTTTGACGGCCCGATATTGAGATCGAAGTTGATTTGACGACCCAATAATGAGATCGGGGTTGATCTAACGGTCTAATTGGAGATCAGAGCTGATTTGACGGCCCGCTATTGAGATCGAGGTTGATCTGACGGCCCGATTAGAGATCAGAGTTGATTTTAAGGTCCGATTGGAGATCGTGTTTGGTCTGACTGTCCGATTGGAGATCGGAGTTAATTTTAAGGCCCGATACTGAGATCAGGGTTAATCTGAAGGTTCGATTGGGGATCGGAGTTAATTTGACAGCCCGATATTGTGATCGGGGTTGATCTGACGGTCTGATTGGTGATCAGAGTTGATTTGACGGTCCGATTGGAGTTTAAAATTGATTTGACTGCCCGATTGGAGATCAAAGTTGATTTAACGGCCCGATGTTGAGATCGGGGTTGATCAGACGGTCCGATTGGATATCAGAGTTGATACGAAGGCCCGATATTGACATCGAGGTTGATCTAACAGTTTGATTGGAGATTGGAGTTGATTTGACGGCTCAATATTGTGATCGGGGTTAATCTAGCAGTCAGATTGGAGATCCGAGTTGATTTGACGACCCGATGTTGAGATCGGACGGTCAGATTGGATATCAAAGTTGCTTTGATGGCCCGATGTTGAGATCGGGGTTGATCTAACCGTTCGATTGGAGATCAAAGTTAATTTGACGGTCCGATATTGAGATCGGGGTTGATCTGACAGTCCGATTAGAGAGCGGAGTTGATTTGACGGCCCGATGTTGAGATCGGGGTTGATCTGACGGTCCGATTGGAGATCAGAGTTGATTTGGCAGTCCGATATTGAGATCGGGTTGATCTGACAGTCCATTTGGAGATCGGAGTTGATTTGATTGCCCGATATTGAGATCGGGGTTGATCTGACGGTCCGATTGGAGATAGAAGTTGATTTGACAGCCTAATTGGAGATCAAAGTTGATTTGACGGCCCGATATTGAGATCGGGGTTGATCGGATGGTTCGATTGGAGATCATTGTTAATTTGACAGCCCGATATTAAAGTCGAGGTTGATCTGACGGTCCGATTGGAGATCACAGTTGATTTAAAGGCCCGATGTTGAGATCGGGGTTGATCAGGCGGTCCGATTAGAGATCAAAGTTGATTTTATGGCCCGATATTAAGGTCGGGGTTGATCTGACTGTCTGATTGGAGATCACAGTTGATTTGACGGCCCGATGTTGAGATCGGGATTGATCAGACGGTCCGATTGGAGATCAGAGTTGATTCGAATGCCCGATATTGAAATTAAGGTTGATCTGACGGTCTGATTGGAGATCGAAGTTGATTTGACGGCCCGATATTGAGATCGGGAATAATTTGACGGTCAGATTAGAGATTCGAGTTGATTTGACGGCCCGATATTGAGTTTGAGGTTGATCTTACTGTCCGATTGGAGATCGGAGTTGATTTTGCTGCCCAATATTGAGATCGGGGTTGATCTAACGGTCCGATTGGAGATCAGAGTTGATTTGACAGCCCGATTGGAGATCGGGGTTGATCTGACGGTCTGATTAGAGATCGAAGTTGATTTTGGGCCCAATATTGAGATCGGGGTTGATCTGACGGTCCGATTGGAGATCAGAGTTGATTTGACAGCCCGATTGGAGATTGGGGTTGATCTGACTGTCTGATTAGAGATCGGAGTTGATTTAACAGCCCGATATTGAGATCGGGGTTGATCTGACGGTCCAATTGGAGATCGGAGTTGATTTGACAGCCCGATTAGAGATCGGGGTTGATCTGACGGTTCAATTTGAAATCGGAGTTGATTTGACGGCTCAATATTGAGATCGGGGTTGATCTGACGGTTTGATTGGAGATCAGAGTTGATTTGACAGCTCGACATTTAGATCGGGGTTGATCTGACGGTCCGATTGGAGATCGTAGTTGATTTGATTACCCGATGTTGAGATCGGTGTTGATCTGACGGTCCGATTGGAGATCGAAGTTTATTTGACAGCTCGATACTGAGATCAGGGTTGATGTGACGGTCCATTTGGAGATTGAAGTTGATTTGAAGGCCCGATATTGAGATCGGGGTTTATCTAACGGTCCGATTAGAGATTGTCGTTGATTTGACGGCCCGATATTGAGATCGGGGTTGATCTCACGGTCTGATTGAAGATTAGAGTTGATTTAACGGCCCGATCTAGAGATCGGGGTTGATCTGACGGTCCAATTGGAGATCAGAGTTGATTTGACGGCCCGATGTTGAGATCGAGGTTCATCTGACGGCCCGATTAGAGATCAGAGTTGATTTTAAGGTCCGATTGGAGATCGTGTTTGATCTGACGGTCCGATTGGAGATCGGAGTTAATTTTAAGGCCCGATGCTGAGATCAAGGTTAATCTGAAGGTTCGATTGGGGATTGGAGTTGATTTGACAGCCTTATATTGTGATCGGGGTTGATCTGATGGTCCGATTAGAGATCGAAGTTGATTTGACGGTCCGATTGGAGATTAGAGTTGATTTGACTGCCCGATTAGAGATAAGAGTTAATTTGACTGCCCGATGTTGAGATCGGGGTTGATATGACGGCCCGATTGGAGATCAGAGTTGATTTGTTTGCCCGATTGGAGATCAAAGTTGATTTGGCGGCCCGATATTGAGATCGGGGTTTATCTGACGGTCTGATTGGAGATCAGAGTTGATTTGACGGCCAGATATTAAGGTCGGGGTTGACCTGACTGTCCGATTGGAGATTACAGTTGATTTGATGGCTCGATGTTGAGATCGGAGTTGATCAGACGGTCTGATTGGAGATCAGAGTTGATTCGAAGTCCCGATATTGAGATCGAGGTTAATCTGGCAGTCAGATTGGAGATCAGAGTTGATTTGACGGCCCAATATTGAGATCGGGGTTGATCTAACGGTCCGATTGGATATCAAAGTTGCTTTAACAGCCTGATTTTGAGATCAGAGTTGATTTGACGGCCTGATATTGAGTTCGGGGTTGATGTGATAGTCCGATTGGAGATCGGAGTTGATTTTATGGCCCGATATTGAGATTGGGGTTGATCTGACGGTCCGATTAGAGATCAAAGTTGATATGACAGCCCGATTAGAGATCGGGGTTGATCTGACGATCTGATTGGAGATCAGAGTTGATTTGACGGTCCGATGTTGAGATTGGGGTTGATCTGGCTGCCCGATTAGAGATCAGAGTTGATTTGAAGATCCGATTGGAAATCGGTTTTGATCTGACGGTTCGCTTGGAGAACGGAGTTGATTTGAGAGCCCGATGTTGAGATCGGGGTTGATCTGAAGGTTCGATTGGAGATCGGAGTTGATTTGACAGCCCGATTGGAGATCAAAGTTGATTTGACGGCCCGATGTTGAGATCGGGGTTGATCTGACGGCCCGATTAGATATCAGAGTTGATTTGACGGCCCGATGTTGAGATCGAAGTTGATTTGACTGCCCGATTGGAGATCAGAGTTAATTTGACGGCCCGATATTGATATCGGGGTTGATCTGACCGTCCGATTGGAGATCAGAGTTGATTTGATGGTCCGATATTGAGATCGGGGTTGATTTAATTGCCTGATTGGAGATTGAAGTTGATTTGACGGCCCGATATTAAAGTCGAGGTTGATCTGACGGTTCGATTGGAGATCACAGTTGATTTAAAGACCCGATGTTGAGATCGGGGTTGATCAGGCGGTCCGATTGGAGATCAAAGTTGATTTTATGGCCCGATATTAAGGTCGGGGTTGATCTGACGGTCTGATTGGAGATCACAGTTGATTTGACGGCCCGATGTTGAGATCGGGATTGATCAGACGGTCCGATTGGAGATCAGAGTTGATTCGAAGGCCCGATATTGAAATTAAGGTTGATCTGACGGTCTGATTGGAGATCGGAGTTGATTTGACGGCCCGATATTGAGATCAGGATTAATTTGACGGTCAGATTAGAGATTCGAGTTGATTTGACGGCCCGATATTGAGTTTGGGGTTGATCTGACAGTCCGATTGGAGATCGGAGTTGATTTTGCTGCCCAATATTGAGATCGGGATTGATCTAACTGTCCGATTGGATATTAGAGTTGATTTGATAGCCCGATTGGAGATCGGGATTGATCTGACGGTCTGATTAGAGATCGAAGTTGATTTTGGGCCCAATATTGAGATCGGGTTTGATCTGACGGTCCGATTGGAGATCAGAGTTGATTTGACAGCCCGATTGGAGATCGGGGTTGATCTGACTGTCTGATTAGAGCTCAGAGTTGATTTAACGGCCCGATATTGAGATCGGGGTTAATCTGACGGTCCGATTGGAGATCGGAGTTGATTTGACAGCCCGATTAGAGATCGGGGTTGATCTAACGGTCTTATTTGAGATCGGAGTTGATTTGATGGCTCAATATTGAGATCGGGGTTGATCTGACGGTTCGATTGGAGATCAGAGTTGATTTGACAGCTCGACATATAGATCGGGGTTGATCTGACGGTCCGATTGGAGATCGTAGTTGATTTGATTACCCGATGTTGAGATGGGTGTAGATCTGACCGTCCGATTGGAGATCGAAGTTTATTTGACAGCTCGATACTAAGATCGGGGTTGATGTGACGGTCCATTTGGAGATCGAAGTTGATTTGAAGGCCCGATATTGAGATCGGGGTTTATCTAACGGTCCGATTAGAGATTGCCGTTGATTTGACTGCCCGATGTTGAGATGGGGGTTGATCTCACGGTCTGATTGAAGATTAGAGCTGATTTAACGGCCCGATCTAGAGATCGGGGTTGATCTGACGGTCCAATTGGAGATCGGAGTTGATTTGACGGCCCGATGTTGAGATCGAAGCTCATCTGACGGCCCGATTAGAGATCAGAGTTGATTTTAAGGTCCGATTAGAGATCGTGTTTGATCTGACGGTCCGATTGGAGGTCGGAGTTGATTTTAAGGCCCGATGCTGAGATCAGGGTTAATCTGAAGGTTCGATTGGGGATTGGAGTTGATTTGACAGCCCGATATTGTGATTGGGGTTGATCTGATGGTCCGATTGGAGATCGAAGTTGATTTGACGGTCCGATTGGAGATTGGAGTTGATTTGACTGCCCGATTAGAGATAAGAGTTAATTTGACTGCCCGATGTTGAGATCGGGGTTGATATAACGGCCCGATTGGAGATCAGAGTTGATTTGTTTGCCCGATTGGAGATCAAAGTTGATTTGGCGGCCCGATATTGAGATCGGGGTTGATCTGACGGTCTGATTGGAGATCAGAGTTGATTTTACGGCCAGATATTAAGGTCGGGGTTGATCTGACTGTCCGATTGGAGATTACAGTTGATTTGATGGCTCGATGTTGAGATCGGAGTTGATCAGACGGTATGATTGGAGATCAGAGTTGATTCGAAGGCCCGATATTGAGATCGAGGTTAATCTGGCAGTCAGATTGGAGATCAGAGTTGATTTGACGGCCCAATATTGAGATCGGGGTTGATCTAACGGTCCGATTGGATATCAAAGTTGCTTTAACAGCCCGATTTTGAGATCAGAGTTGATTTGACGGCCTGATATTGAGTTCGGGATTGATGTGATGGTCCGATTGAAGATCAGAATTGATTTTATGGCCCGATATTGAGATTGGGGTTGATCTGACAGTCCGATTAGAGATCAGAGTTGATTTAACAGCCCGATTGGAGATCGAGGTTGATCTGACGATCTGATTGGAGATCAGAGTTGATTTGACGGTCCGATGTTGAGATTGGGGTTGATCTGGCGGCCCGATTAGAGATCAGAGTTGATTTGAAGATCTGATTGGAGATCGGGTTTGATCTAACGGTCCGCTTGGTGAACGGAGTTGATTTGAAAGCCCGATGTTGAGATCGGGGTTGATCTGATGGTTCGATTGGAGATCGGAGTTGATTTGACAGCCCGATATTGTGATCGGGGTTGATCTGACGGTTTAATTCGAGATCAGAGTTGATTTGACGGTCCGATTAGAGATCGGAGTTGTTTTGACAGCCCGATTAGATATTAAAGTTGATTTGACGGCCCGATGTTGAGATCGGGGTTGATCTGACGGCCCGATTAGATATCAGAGTTGATTTGACGATCCGATTGGAGATCGGAGTTAATTCTTAGGCCCGATATTGAAATTGAGGTTGATCTGACGGTCTGATTGGAGATCGGAGTTGATTTGACGGCCCATATTGAGTTTGGGGTTGATCTGACGGTCCGATAAGAAATCGGAGTTGATTTTGTGACCCAATAATGAGATCGGGGTTGATCTAACGGTCTAATTGGAGATCAGAGTTGATTTGACGGCCCGCTGTTGAGATCGAGGTTGATCTGACGGCCCGATTAGAGGTCAGAGTTGATCTTAAGGTCCGATTGGAGATCGTGTTTGATCTGACTGTTCGATTGGAGATCGGAGTTGATTTTAAAGCCCGATACTGAGATCAGGGTTAATCTGAAGGTTCGATTGGGGATCGGAGTTGATTTGACAGCCCGATATTGTGATCGGGGTTGATCTGACGGTCTGATTGGTGATCAGAATTGATTTGACTGCCCGATTGGAGATCAGAGTTGATTTAACGGCCCGATATTGAGATCGGGGTTGATCAGACGGTCCGATTAGATATCGGAGTTGATTCGAAGGCCCGATATTGACATCGAGGTTGATCTGACAGTTTGATTGGAGATTGGAGTTGATTTGACGGCTCAATATTATGATCGGGGTTACTCTAGCAGTCAGATTGGAGATCCGAGTTGATTTGACGACCCGATGTTGAGATCGGACGGTCAGATTGGATATCAAAGTTGCTTTGATGGCCCGATGTTGAGATCGGGGTTGATCTGACCGTTTGATTGGAGATCAGAGTTGATTTGACGGTCCGATATTGAGATCGGGGTTGATCTGACAGTCCTATTAGAGATCGGAGTTGATTTGACGGCCCGATGTTGAGATCGGGGTTGATCTGACGGTCTGATTGGAGATCAGAGTTGATTTGGCAGTCCGATATAGAGATCGGGTTGATCTGACAGTCCATTTGGAGATCAGAGTTGATTTGATTGCCCGATATTGAGATCGGGGTTGATCTGACGGTCCGATTGGAGATATAAGTTGATTTGACGGCCCGATATTGAGATCGGGGTTGATCTGACGGCCCGATTGGAGATCAGAGTTAATTTGAAGGTCCGATTGGAGATAGGAGTTGATTTGACTGCCTAATTGGAGATCAAAGTTGATTTGACGGCCCGATATTGAGATCGGGGTTGATCGGACGGTTCGATTGGAGATCATTGTTAATTTGACAGCCCGATATTAAAGTCGAGGTTGATCTAACGGTCCGATTGGAGATCACAGTTGATTTGAAGGCCCGATGTTGAGATCGGGGTTGATCAGGCGGTCCGATTGGAGATCAAAGTTGATTTTATGGCCCGATATTAAGGTCGGGGTTGATCTGACGGTCTGATTGGAGATCACAGTTGATTTGACGGCCCGATGTTGAGATCGGGATTGATCAGACGGTCCGATTGGAGATCAGAGTTGATTCGAAGGCCCGATATTGAAATTAAGGTTGATCTGACGGTCTGATTGGAGATCGGAGTTGATTTGACGGCCCGATATTGAGATCGGGATTAATTTGACGGTCAGATTAGATATTCGAGTTGATTTGACGGCCCGATATTGAGTTTGAGGTTGATTTGACTGTCCGATTGGAGATCGGAGTTGATTTTGCTGCCCAATATTGAGATCGGGGTTGATCTAACGGTCCGATTGGAGATCAGAGTTGATTTGACAGCCCGATTGGAGATCGGGGTTGATCTGACGGTCTGATTAGAGATCGAAGTTGATTTTGGGCCCAATATTGAGATCGGGGTTGATCTGACGGTCCGATTGGAGATCAGAGTTGATTTGACAGCCCGATTGGAGATCGGGGTTGATCTGACTGTCTGATTGGAGATCGGAGTTGATTTAACGGCCCGATATTGAGATCGGGGTTGATCTGACGGTCCGATTGGAGATCGGAGTTGATTTGATAGCCCGATTAGAGATCGGAGTTGATCTGACGGTCTGATTTGAGATCGGAGTTGATTTGACGGCTCAATATTGAGATCGAAGTTGATTTGACGGTCCGATTGGAGATTGGAGTTGATTTGACTGCCCGATTAGAGCTAAGAGTTAATTTGACTGCCCGATGTTGAGATCGGGGTTGATATAACGGCCCGATTGGAGATCAGAGTTGATTTATTTGCCCGATTGGAGATCAAAGTTGATTTGGCAGCCCGATATTGAGATCGGGGTTGATCTTACGGTCTGATTGGAGATCAGAGTTGATTTGACGGCCAGATATTAAGGTCGGGGTTGATCTGACTGTCCGATTGGAGATTACAGTTGATTTGATGGCTCGATGTTGAGATCAGCGTTGATCAGACGGTCTGATTGGATATCAGAGTTGATTCTAAGGCCCGATATTGAGATCGAGGTTAATCTGGCAGTCAAATTGGAGATCAGAGTTGATTTGACGGCCCAATGTTAAGATCGGGGTTGATCTAACGGTCCGATTGGATATCAAAGTTGCTTTAACAGCCCAATTTTGAGATCAGAGTTGATTTGACGGCCTGATATTGTGTTCGGGGTTGATGTGATGGTCCGATTGGAGATTGGAGTTGATTTTATGGCCCGATATTGAGATTGGGGTTGATATGACGGTCCGATTAGAGATCAGAGTTGATTTGACAGCCCAATTGGAGATCGGGGTTGATCTGACGATCTGATTGGAGATCAGAGTTGATTTGACGGTCCGATGTTGAGATTAGGGTTGATCTGGCAGCCCGATTAGAGATCAGAGTTGATTTGAAGATCCGGTTGGAGATCGGGTTTGATCTGACGGTCCGCTTGGAGAACGGAGTTGATTTGAAAGCCCGATGTTGAGATCGGGGTTGATCTGATGGTTCGATTTGAGATCGGAGTTGATTTGAAAGCCCGATGTTGAGATCGGGGTTGATCTGAAGGTTCGATTGGAGATCGGAGTTGATTTGACAGCCCGATGTTGAGATCGGGGTTGATCTGACGGTTCGATTGGAGATCGGAGTTGATTTGACGGTCCAATTAGAGATCGGAGTTGATTTGACAGCCCGATTGGAGATCAAAGTTGATTTGACGGTTCGATGTTGAGATCGGGGTTGATCTGACGGCCCGATTAGATATCAGAGTTGATTTGACGGCCCGATGTTGAGATCGAAGTTGATTTGACTGCCCGATTGGAGATCAGAGTTAATTTGACGGCCCGATATTGATATCGGGGTTGATTTGACCGTCCAATTGGAGATCAGAGTTGATTTGATGGTCTGATTAGAGATCGGAGTTGATTTGATTGCCCGATTGGAGATTGAAGTTGATTTAACGGCCCGATGTTGAGATCGGGGTTGATCTGACGGCCCGATTAGATATCAGAGTTGATTTGACGGTCCGATTGGAGATCGAAGTTGATTCGTAGGCCCGATATTGAAATCGAGGCTGATCTGACGGTCTGATTGGAGATCGGAGTTGATTTGACGGCCCAATATTGAGATCGGGGTTAATCTGACGGTCAGATTGGAGATTTGAGTTGATTTGACGGCCCGATATTGAGTTTGGGGTTGATCTGACGGTCCGATTAGAAATTGGAGTTGATTTTGAGACCCAATAATGAGATCGGGGTTGATCTAATGGTCTAATTGGAGATCAGAGTTGATTTGACGGCCCGCTGTTGAGATCGAGGTTGATCTGACGGCCCAATTAGAGATCAGAGTTGATCTTAAGGTCCGATTGGAGATCGTGTTTGATCTGACTGTCCGATTGGAGATCGGAGTTGATTTTAAGGCCCGATACTGAGATCAGGGTTAATCTGAAGGTTTGATTGGGGATCGGAGTTGATTTGACAGCCCGATATTGTGATCGGGGTTGATCTGACGGTCTGATTGGTGATCACGGTTGATTTGACGATCCGATTGGAGATCAAAATTGATTTGACTGCCCAATTGGAGATCAGAGTTGATTTAACGGCCCGATGTTGAGATCGAGGTTGATCAGACGGTCCGATTGGATATCGGAGTGGATTCGAAGGCCCGATATTGACATCGAGGTTGATCTGACAGTTTGATAGGAGATTGGAGTTGATTTGACGGCTCAATATTATGATCGGGGTTAATCTAGCAGTCAGATTGGAGATCCGAGTTGATTTGACGACCCGATGTTGAGATCGAACGGTCAGATTGGATATCAAAGTTGCTTTGATGGCCCGATGTTGAGATCGGGGTTGATCTGACCGTTCGATTGGAGATCAGAGTTGATTTGACGGTCCGATATTGAGATCGGGGTTGATCTGACAGTTCGATTAGAGATCGGAGTTGATTTAACGGCCCGATATTGAGATCGGGGTTGATCTGACGGTCCGATTGGAGATCAGAGTTGATTTGGCAGTCCGATATTGAGATCGGGTTGATCTGACAGTCCATTTGGTGATCGGACTTGATTTGATTGCCCGATATTGAGATCGGGGTTGATCTGGCGGCCCGATTGGAGATAGAATTTGATTTGACGGCCCGATATTGAGATCGGGTTGATCTGACAGTCCATTTGGAGATCGGAGTTGATTTGATTGCCCGATATTGAGATCGGGGTTGATCTGACGGTCCGATTGGAGATAGAAGTTGATTTGACGGCCCGATATTGAGATCGGGGTTGATCTGATGGCCCGATTGGAGATCAGAGTTAATTTGACGGTCCGATTGGAGATAGGAGTTGATTTGACTGCCTAATTGGAGATCAAAGTTGATTTGACGGCCCGATATTAAGATCGGGGTTGATCGGACGGTTCGATTGGAGATCATTGTTAATTTGACAGCCCGATATTAAAGTTGAGGTTGATCTGACGGTCCGATTGGAGACCACAGTTTATTTAAAGGCCCGATGTTGAGATCGGGGTTGATCAGGCAGTCCGATTGGAGATCAAAGTTGATTTTATGGCCCGATATTAAGGTCGGGGTTGATCTGACGGTCTGATTGGAGATCACAGTTGATTTGACGACCCGATGTTGATATCGGGATTGATCAGACGGTCCGATTGGAGATCAGAGTTGATTCGAAGGCCCGATATTGAAATTAAAGTTGATCTGACGGTCTGATTGGAGATCGGAGTTGATTTGACGGCCCGATATTGAGTTTGGGGTTGATCTGACGGTCCGATTAGAAATCGGAGTTGATTTTGCGACCCAATAATGAGATCGGGGTTGATCTAACGGTCCGATTGGAGATCAGAGTTGATTTGACGGCCCAATTGGAGATCGGAGTTGATCTGACGGTCTGATTAGAGATCGAAGTTGATTTTGGGCCCAATATTGAGATCGGGTTTGATCTGACGGTCTGATTAGAGATCAGAGTTGATTTGACAGTCCGATTGGAGATCGGGGTTGATCTGACTGTCTGATTGGAGATCGGAGTTGATTTAACGGCCCGATAATGAGATCGGGGTTAATCTGACGGTCCGATTGGAGATCGGGGTTGATCTGACGGCCCGATTAGATATCAGAGTTGATTTGACGGCCCGATGTTGAGATCGAAGTTGATTTGACTGCCCGATTGGAGATCAGAGTTAATTTGACGGCCCGATATTGATATCGGGGTTGATCTAACCGTCCGATTGGAGATCAGAGTTGATTTGATGGTCTGATTAGAGATCGGAGTTGATTTGATTGCCCGATTGGAGATTGAAGTTGATTTGACGGCCCGATATTAAAGTCGAGGTTGATCTGACGGTCCGATTGGAGATCAAATTTTGATTTAAAGGCCCGATGTTGAGATCGGGGTTGATCAGGCGGTCCGATTGGAGATCAAAGTTGATTTTATGGCCCGATATTAAGGTCGAGGTTGATCTGACGGTCTGATTGGAGATCACAGTTGATTTGACGGCCTGATGTTGAGATCGGGATTGATCAGACGGTCCGATTGGAGATCAGAGTTGATTCGAAGGCCCGATATTGAAATTAAGGTTGATCTGACGGTCTGATTGGAGATCGGAGTTGATTTGACGGCCCGATATTGAGATCGGGATTATTTTGACGGTCAGATTAGGGATTCGAGTTGATTTGACGGCCCGATATTGAGATCTGACTGTCCGATTGGAGATCGGAGTTGATTTTGCTGCCCAATATTGAGATCGAGGTTGATCTGACGGTCCGATTGGAGATCAGAGTTGATTTGACAGCCCGATTGGAGATCGGGGTTGATCTGACGGTCTGATTAGAGATCGAAGTTGATTTTGGGCCCAATATTGAGATCGGGGTTGATCTGACGGTCCGATTGGAGATCAGAGTTGATTTGACAGCCCGATTGGAGATCGGGGTTGATCTGACTGTCTGATTGGAGATCGGAGTTGATTTAACGGCCCGATATTGAGATCGGGGTTGATCTGACGGTTCGATTGGAGATCGGAGTTGATTTGACTGCCCGATTAGAGATCGGGGTTGATCTGACGGTCTGATTTGAGATCGGAGTTGATTCGACGGCTCAATATTGAGATTGGGGTTGATCTGACGGTTCGATTGGAGATCAGAGTTGATTTGACAGCTCGACATTTAGATCGGGGTTGATCTGACGGTCCGATTGGAGATCGTAGTTGATTTGATTATCCGATGTTGAGATCGGTGTTGATCTGACGGTCCGATTGGAGATCGAAGTTTATTTGACAGCTCGATACTGAGATCGGGGTTGATGTGACGGTCCATTTGGAGATCGAAGTTGATTTGAACGCCCGATATTGAGATCGGGGTTTATCTAACGGTCCGATTAGAGATTGCCGTTGATTTGACGGCCCGATGTTGAGATCGGGGTTGATCTCACGGTCTGATTGAAGATTAGAGCTGATTTAACGGCCCGATCTAGAGATCGAGGTTGATTTGACGGTCCCATTGGAGATCGGAGTTGATTTGACGGCCCAATGTTGAGATCGAGGTTCATCTTACGGCCCGATTAGAGATCGGAGTTGATTTTAAGGTCCGATTGGAGATCGTGTTTGATCTGACGGCCCGATTGGAGATCGGAGTTGATTTTATGGCCCGATGCTGAGATCAGGGTTAATCTGAAGGTTCGATTGGGGATTGGAGTTGATTTGACAACCCGATAATGAGATCGGGGTTAATCTGACGGTCCGATTGGAGATCGGGGTTGATCTGACGGCCCGATTAGATATCAGAGTTGATTTGACGGCCCGATGTTGAGATCGAAGTTGATTTGACTGCCCGATTGGAGATCAGAGTTAATTTGACGGCCCGATATTGATATCGGGGTTGATCTGACCGTCCGATTGGAGATCAGAGTTGATTTGATGGTCTGATTAGAGATCGGAGTCGATTTGATTGCCCGATTGGAGATTGAAGTTGATTTGACGGCCCGATAATAAAGTCGAGGTTGATCTGACGGCCCGATTGGAGATCAGAGTTAATTTGACGGTCCGATTGGAGATAGGAGTTGATTTGACTGCCTAATTGGAGATCAAAGTTGATTTGACGCCCCGATATTGAGATCGGTTGATCGGACGGTTCGATTGGAGATCATTGTTAATTTGACAGCCCGATATTCAAGTCGAGGTTGATCTGACGGTCCGATTGGAGACCACAGTTTATTTAAAGGCCCGATGTTGAGATCGGGGTTGATCAGGCGGTCTGATTGGAGATCAAAGTTGATTTTATGGCCCGATATTAAGGTCGGGGTTGATCTGACGGTCTGATTGGAGATCACAGTTGATTTGACGACCCGATGTTGAGATCGGGATTGATCAGACGGTCCGATTGGAGATCAGAGTTGATTCGAAGGCCCGATATTGAAATTAAGGTTGATCTGACGGTCTGATTGGAGATCGGAGTTGATTTTACGGCCCGATATTGAGTTTGGGGTTGATCTGACGGTTCGATTGGAGATCGGAGTTGATTTTGATGCCCAATATTGAGATCGGGGTTGATCTAACGGTCCGATTGGAGATCAGAGTTGATTTGACAGCCCGATTGGAGATCGGGGTTGATCTGACGGTCTGATTAGAGATCGAAGTTGATTTTGGGCCCAATATTGAGATCGGGTTTGATCTGACGGTCCGATTGGAGATCAGAGTTGATTTGACAGCCCGATTGGAGATCGGGGTTGATCTGACTGTCTGATTGGAGATCGGAGTTGATTTAACGGCCCGATAATGAGATCGGGGTTAATCTGACGGTCCGATTGGAGATCGGGGTTGATCTGACGGCCCGATTAGATATCAGAGTTGATTTGACGGCCCGATGTTGAGATCGAAGTTGATTTGACTGCCCGATTGGAGATCAGAGTTAATTTGACGGCCCGATATTGATATCGGGGTTGATCTGACCGTCCGATTGGAGATCAGAGTTGATTTGATGGTCTTATTATAGATCGGAGTTGATTTGATTGCCCGATTGGAGATTGAAGTTGATTTGACGGCCCGATATTAAAGTCGAGGTTGATCTGACGGTCCGATTAGAGATCACAGTTGATTTAAAGGCCCGATGTTGAGATCGGGGTTGATCAGGCGGTTCGATTGGAGATCAAAGTTGATTTTATGGCCCGATATTAAGGTCGGGGTTGATCTGACGGTCTGATTGGAGATCACAGTTGATTTGACGGCCCGATGTTGAGATCGGGATTGATCAGACGGTCCGATTGGAGATCAGAGTTGATTCGAAGGCCCGATATTGAAATTAAGGTTGATCTGACGGTCTGATTGGAGATCGGAGTTGATTTGGTGGCCTGATATTGAGATCGGGATTAATTTAACGGTCAGATTAGAGATTCGAGTTGATTTGACGGCCCGATATTGAGTTGGGGTTGATCTGACGGTCCGATTGGAGATCGGAGTTGATTTTGCTGCCCAATATTGAGATCGGGATTGATCTAACGGTCCGATTGGATATCAGAGTTAATTTGACAGCCCGATTGGAGATCGGGATTGATCTGACGGTCTAATTAGAGATCGAAGTTGATTTTGGGCCCAATATTGAGATCGGGTTTGATCTGACGGTCCGATTGGAGATCAGAGTTGATTTGACAGCCCGATTGGAGATCGGGGTTGATCTGACTGTCTGATTGGAGATCGGAGTTGATTTAACGGCCCGATATTGAGATCGGGGTTAATCTGACGGTCTGATTGGAGATCGGAGTTGATTTGACAGCCCGATTAGAGATCGGGGTTGATCTGACGATCTGATTTGAGATCGGAGTTGATTTGATGGCTCAATATTGAGATCGGGGTTGATCTGACGGTTCGATTGGAGATCAGAGTTGATTTGACAGCTCGACATATAGATCGGGGTTGATCTGACGGTCCGATTAGAGACCGTTGTTGATTTGATTACCCGATGTTGAGATCAGTGTTGATCTCACGGTCCGATTGGAGATCGAAGTTTATTTGACAGCTCGATACTAAGATCGGGGTTGATGTGACGGTCCATTTAGAGATCGAAGTTGATTTGAAGGCCCGATATTGAGATCGGGGTTTATCTAACGGTCCGATTAGAGATTGTCGTTGATTTGACGGCCCGATATTGAGATCGGGGTTGATCTCACGGTCTGATTGAAGATTAGAGTTGATTTAACGGCCCGATCTAGAGATCGGGGTTGATCTGACGGTCCAATTGGAGATCGGAGTTGATTTGACGGCCCGATGTTGAGTTCGAGGTTCATCTGACGGCCCGATTAGAGATCAGAGTTGATTTTAAGGTCCGATTGGAGATCGTGTTTGATCTGACGGTCCGATTGGAGATCGGAGTTGATTTTAAGGCCCGATGCTGAGATCAGGGTTAATCTGAAGGTTCGATTGGGGATTGGAGTTGATTTGACAACCCGATATTGTGATTGGGGTTGATCTGATGGTCCGATTGGAGATCGAAGTTGATTTGACGGTCCGATTGGAGATTGGAGTTGATTTGACTGCCCAATTAGAGATAAGAGTTAATTTAACTGCCCGATGTTGAGATCGGGGTTGATATAACGGCCCGATTGGAGATCAGAGTTGATTTGTTTGCCCGATTTGAGATCAAAGTTGATTTGGCGGCCCGATATTGAGATCGGGGTTGATCTGAAGGTGTGATTGGAGATCAGATTTGATTTGACGGCCAGATATTAAGGTCGGGGTTGATCTGACTGTCCGATTGGAGATTACAGTTGATTTGATGGCTCGATGTTGAGATCGGAGTTGATCAGACGGTATGATTGGAGATCAGAGTTGATTCAAAGGCCCGATATTGAGATCGAGGTTAATCTGGCAGTCAGATTGGAGATCAGAGTTGATTTGACGGCCCAATATTGAGATCGGGGTTGATCTAACCGTCCGATTGGATATCAAAGTTGCTTTAACAGCCCGATTTTGAGATCAGAGTTGATTTGACGGCCTGATATTGAGTTCGGGATTGATGTGATGGTCCGATTGGAGATCGGAGTTGATTTTATGGCCCGATATTGAGATTGGGGTTGATCTGACAGTCCGATTAGAGATCAGAGTTGATTTAACAGCCCGATTGGAGATCGAGGTTGATCTGACGATATGATTGGAGATCAGAGTTGATTTGACGGTCCGATGTTGAGATTGGGGTTGATCTGGCGGCCCGATTAGAGATCAGAGTTGATTTGAAGATCTGATTGGAGATCGGGTTTGATCTGACGGTTCGCTTGGAGAACGGAGTTGATTTCAAAGCCCGATGTTGAGATCGGGGTTGATCTGATGGTTCGATTGGAGATCGGAGTTGATTTGACAGCCCGATATTGTGATCGGGGTTGATCTGACGGTTTAATTCGAGATCGGAGTTGATTTGACAGTCCGATTAGAGATCGGAGTTGTTTTGACAGCCCGATTAGATATTAAAGTTGATTTGACGGCCCGATGTTGAGATCGGGGTTGATCTGACGGCCCGATTAGATATCAGAGTTGATTTGACGGTCCGATTGGAGATCGGAGTTGATTCGTAGGCCCGATATTGAAATTGAGGTTGATCTGACGGTCTGATTGGAGATCGGAGTTGATTTGACGGCCCATATTGAGTTTGGGGTTGATCTGACGGTCCGATAAGAAATCGGAGTTGATTTTGTGACCCAATAATGAGATCGGGGTTGATCTAACGGTCTAATTGGAGATCAGAGTTGATTTGACGGCCGGCTATTGAGATCGAGGTTGATCTGACGGCCCGATTAGAGATCAGAGTTGATCTTAAGGTCCGATTGGAGATCGTGTTTGATCTGACTGTTCGATTGGAGATCGGAGTTGATTTTAAAGCCCGATACTGAGATCAGGGTTAATCTGAAGGTTCGATTGGGGATCGGAGTTGATTTGACAGCCCGATATTGTGATCGGGGTTGATCTGACGGTCTGATTGGTGATCAGAATTGATTTGACTGCCCGATTGGAGATCAGAGTTGATTTAACGGCCCGATATTGAGATCGGGGTTGATCAGACGGTCCGATTGGATATCGGAGTTGATTCGAAGGCCCGATATTGACATCGAGGTTGATCTGACAGTTTGATTGGAGATTGGAGTTGATTTGACGGCTCAATATTATGATCGGGGTTACTCTAGCAGTCAGATTGGAGATCCGAGTTGATTTGACGACCCGATGTTGAGATCGGACGGTCAGATTGGATATCAAAGTTGCTTTGATGGCCCGATGTTGAGATCGGGGTTGATCTGACCGTTTGATTGGAGATCAGAGTTGATTTGACGGTCCGATATTGAGATCGGGGTTGATCTGACAGTCCGATTGGAGATCAGAGTTGATTTGATTGCCCGATATTGAGATCGGGGTTCATCTGACGGTCCGATTGGAGATATAAGTTGATTTGACGGCCCGATATTGAGATCGGGGTTGATCTGACGGCCCGATTGGAGATCAGAGTTAATTTGAAGGTCCGATTGGAGATAGGAGTTGATTTGACTGCCTAATTGGAGATCAAAGTTGATTTGACGGCCCGATATTGAGATCGGGGTTGATCGGACGGTTCGATTGGAGATCATTGTTAATTTGACAGCCCGATATTAAAGTCGAGGTTGATCTAACGGTCCGATTGGAGATCACAGTTGATTTAAAGGCCCGATGTTGAGATCGGGGTTGATCAGGCGGTCCGATTGGAGATCAAAGTTGATTTTATGGCCCGATATTAAGGTCGGGGTTGATCTGACGGTCTGATTGGAGATCACAGTTGATTTGACGGCCCGATGTTGAGATCGGGATTGATCAGACGGTCCGATTGGAGATCAGAGTTGATTCGAAGGCCCGATATTGAAATTAAGGTTGATCTGACGGTCTGATTGGAGATCGGAGTTGATTTGACGGCCCGATATTGAGATCGGGATTAATTTGACGGTCAGATTAGATATTCGAGTTGATTTGACGGCCCGATATTGAGTTTGAGGTTGATCTGACTGTCCGATTGGAGATCGGAGTTGATTTTGCTGCCCAATATTGAGATTGGGGTTGATCTAACGGTCCGATTGGAGATCAGAGTTGATTTGACAGCCCGATTGGAGATCGGGGTTGATCTGACGGTCTGATTAGAGATCGAAGTTGATTTTGGGCCCAATATTGAGATCGGGGTTGATCTGACGGTCCGATTGGAGATCAGAGTTGATTTGACAGCCCGATTGGAGATCGGGGTTGATCTGACTGTCTGATTGGAGATCGGAGTTGATTTAACGGCCCGATATTGAGATCGGGGTTGATCTGACGGTCCGATTGGAGATCGGAGTTGATTTGATAGCCCGATTAGAGATCGGGGTTGATCTGACGGTCTGATTTGAGATCGGAGTTGATTTGACGGCTCAATATTGAGATCGAAGTTGATTTGACGGTCCGATTGGAGATTGGAGTTGATTTGACTGCCCGATTAGAGCTAAGAGTTAATTTGACTGCCCGATGTTGAGATCGGGGTTGATATAACGGCCCGATTGGAGATCAGAGTTGATTTGTTTGCCCGATTGGAGATCAAAGTTGATTTGGCAGCCCGATATTGAGATCGGGGTTGATCTTACGGTCTGATTGGAGATCAGAGTTGATTTGACGGTCAGATATTAAGGTCGGGGTTGATCTGACTGTCCGATTGGAGATTACAGTTGATTTGATGGCTCGATGTTGAGATCAGAGTTGATCAGACGGTCTGATTGGATATCAGAGTTGATTCTAAGGCCCGATATTGAGATCGAGGTTAATCTGGCAGTCAAATTGGAGATCAGAGTTGATTTGACGGCCCAATGTTAAGATCGGGGTTGATCTAACGGTCCGATTGGATATCAAAGTTGCTTTAACAGCCCGATTTTGAGATCAGAGTTGATTTGACGGCCTGATATTGTGTTCGGGGTTGATGTGATGGTCCGATTGGAGATTGGAGTTGATTTTATGGCCCGATATTGAGATTGGGGTTGATATGACGGTCCGATTAGAGATCAGAGTTGATTTGACAGCCCAATTGGAGATCGGGGTTGATCTGACGATCTGATTGGAGATCAGAGTTGATTTGACGGTCCGATGTTGAGATTAGGGTTGATCTGGCAGCCCGATTAGAGATCAGAGTTGATTTGAAGATCCGGTTGGAGATCGGGTTTGATCTGACGGTCCGCTTGGAGAACGGAGTTGATTTGAAAGCCCGATGTTGAGATCGGGGTTGATCTGATGGTTCGATTTGAGATCGGAGTTGATTTGAAAGCCCGATGTTGAGATCGGGGTTGATCTGAAGGTTCGATTGGAGATCGGAGTTGATTTGACAGCCCGATGTTGAGATCGGGGTTGATCTGACGGTTCGATTGGAGATCGGAGTTGATTTGACGGTCCAATTAGAGATCGGAGTTGATTTGACAGCCCGATTGGAGATCAAAGTTGATTTGACGGTTCGATGTTGAGATCGGGGTTGATCTGACGGCCCGATTAGATATCAAAGTTGATTTGACGGCCCGATGTTGAGATCGAAGTTGATTTGACTGCCCGATTGGAGATCAGAGTTAATTTGACGGCCCGATATTAATATCGAGGTTGATCTGACCGTCCGATTGGAGATCAGAGTTGATTTGATGGTCCGATTAGAGATCGGAGTTGATTTGATTGCCCGATTGGAGATTGAAGTTGATTTAACGGCCCGATGTTGAGATCGGGGTTGATCTGACGGCCCGATTAGATATCAGAGTTGATTTGACGGTCCGATTGGAGATCGGAGTTGATTCGTAGGCCCGATATTGAAATCGAGGCTGATCTGACGGTCTGATTGGAGATCGGAGTTGATTTGACGGCCCAATATTGAGATCGGGGTTAATCTGACGGTCAGATTGGAGATTCGAGTTGATTTGACGGCCCGATATTGAGTTTGGGGTTGATCTGACGGTCCGATTAGAAATCGGAGTTGATTTTGCGACCCAATAATGAGATCGGGGTTGATCTAATGGTCTAATTGGAGATCAGAGTTGATTTGACGGCCCGCTGTTGAGATCGAGGTTGATCTGACGGCCCAATTAGAGATCAGAGTTGATCTTAAGGTCCGATTGGAGATCGTGTTTGATCTGACTGTCCGATTGGAGATTGGAGTTGATTTTAAGGCCCGATACTGAGATCAGGGTTAATCTGAAGGTTTGATTGGGGATCGGAGTTGATTTGACAGCCCGATATTGTGATCGGGGTTGATCTGACGGTCTGATTGGTGATCACGGTTGATTTGACGATTCGATTGGAGATCAAAATTGATTTGACTGCCAAATTGGAGATCAGAGTTGATTTAACGGCCCGATGTTGAGATCGAGGTTGATCAGACGGTCCGATTGGATATCGGAGTGGATTCGAAGGCCCGATATTGACATCGAGGTTGATCTGACAGTTTGATAGGAGATTGGAGTTGATTTGACGGCTCAATATTATGATCGGGGTTAATCTAGCAGTCAGATTGGAGATCCGAGTTGATTTGACGACCCGATGTTGAGATCGAACGGTCATATTGGATATCAAAGTTGCTTTGATGGCCCGATGTTGAGATCGGGGTTGATCTGACCGTTCGATTGGAGATCAGAGTTGATTTGACGGTCCGATATTGAGATCGGGGTTGATCTGACAGTTCGATTAGAGATCGGAGTTGATTTAACGGCCCGATATTGAGATCGGGGTTGATCTGACGGTCCGATTGGAGATCAGAGTTGATTTGGCAGTCCGATATTGAGATCGGGTTGATCTGACAGTCCATTTGGAGATCGGACTTGATTTGATTGCCCGATATTGAGATCGGGGTTGATCTGGCGGCCCGATTGGAGATAGAAGTTGATTTGACGGCCCGATATTGAGATCGGGTTGATCTGACAGTCCATTTGGAGATCGGAGTTGATTTGATTGCCCGATATTGAGATCGGGGTTGATCTGACGGTCCGATTGGAGATAGAAGTTGATTTGACGGCCCGATATTGAGATCGGGGTTGATCTGACGGCCCGATTGGAGATCAGAGTTAATTTGACGGTCCGATTGGAGATAGGAGTTGATTTGACTGCCTAATTGGAGATCAAAGTTGATTTGACGGCCCGATATTGAGATCGGGGTTGATCGGACGGTTCGATTGGAGATCATTGTTAATTTGACAGCCCGATATTAAAGTTGAGGTTGATCTGACGGTCCGATTGGAGACCACAGTTTATTTAAAGGCCCGATGTTGAGATCGGGGTTGATCAGGCGGTCCGATTGGAGATCAAAGTTGATTTTATGGCCCGATATTAAGGTCGGGATTGATCTGACGGTCTGATTGGAGATCACAGTTGATTTGACGGCCCGATGTTGAGATCGGGATTGATCAGACGGTCCGATTGGAGATCAGAGTTGATTCGAAGGCCCGATATTGAAATTAAGGTTGATCTGACGGTCTGATTGGAGATCGGAGTTGATTTGACGGCCCGATATAGAGATTCGAGTTGATTTGACGGCCCGATATTGAGTTTGGGGTTGATCTGACGGTCCGATTGGAGATCAGAGTTGATTCGAAGGCCCGATATTGAAATTAAAGTTGATCTGACGGTCTGATTGGAGATCGGAGTTGATTTGACGGCCCGATATTGAGTTTGGGGTTGATCTGACGGTCCGATTAGAAATCGGAGTTGATTTTGCGACCCAATAATGAGATCGGGGTTGATCTAACGGTCCGATTGGAGATCAGAGTTGATTTGACGGCCCAATTGGAGATCGGGGTTGATCTGACGGTCTGATTAGAGATCGAAGTTGATTTTGGGCCCAATATTGAGATCGGGTTTGATCTGACGGTCTGATTAGAGATCAGAGTTGATTTGACAGCCCGATTGGAGATCGGGGTTTATCTGACTGTCTGATTGGAGATCGGAGTTGATTTAACGGCCCGATAATGAGATCGGGGTTAATCTGACGGTCCGATTGGAGATCGGGGTTGATCTGACGGCCCGATTAGATATCAGAGTTGATTTGACGGCCCGATGTTGAGATCGAAGTTGATTTGACTGCCCGATTGGAGATCAGAGTTAATTTGACGGCCCGATATTGATATCGGGGTTGATCTGACCGTCCGATTGGAGATCAGAGTTGATTTGATGGTCTGATTAGAGATCGGAGTTGATTTGATTGCCCGATTGGAGATTGAAGTTGATTTGACGGCCCGATATTAAAGTCGAGGTTGATCTGACGGTCCGATTGGAGATCAAATTTTGATTTAAAGGCCCGATGTTGAGATCGGGGTTGATTAGGCGGTCCGATTGGAGATCAAAGTTGATTTTATGGCCCGATATTAAGGTCGAGGTTGATCTGACGGTCTGATTGGAGATCACAGTTGATTTGACGGCCTGATGTTGAGATCGGGATTGATCAGACGGTCCGATTGGAGATCAGAGTTGATTCGAAGGCCCGATATTGAAATTAAGGTTGATCTGACGGTCTGATTGGAGATCGGAGTTGATTTCACGGCCCGATATTGAGATCGGGATTATTTTGACGGTCAGATTAGAGATTCGAGTTGATTTGACGGCCCGATATTGAGATCTGACGGCCCGATTGGAGATCGGAGTTGATTTTGCTGCCCAATATTGAGATCGAGGTTGATCTGACGGTCCGATTGGAGATCAGAGTTGATTTGACAGCCCGATTGGAGATCGGGGTTGATCTGACGGTCTGATTAGAGATCGAAGTTGATTTTGGGCCCAATATTGAGATCGGGGTTGATCTGACGGTCCGATTGGAGATCAGAGTTGATTTGACAGCCCGATTGGAGATCGGGGTTGATCTGACTGTCTGATTGGAGATCGGAGTTGATTTAACGGCCCGATATTGAGATCGGGGTTGATCTGACGGTTCGATTGGAGATCGGAGTTGATTTGACTGCCCGATTAGAGATCGGGGTTGATCTGACGGTCTGATTTGAGATCGGAGTTGATTCGACGGCTCAATATTGAGATTGGGGTTGATCTGAAGGTTCGATTGGAGATCAGAGTTGATTTGACAGCTCGACATTTAGATCGGGGTTGATCTGACGGTCCGATTGGAGATCGTAGTTGATTTGATTATCCGATGTTGAGATCGGTGTTGATCTGACGGTCCGATTGGAGATCGAAGTTTATTTGACAGCTCGATACTGAGATCGGGGTTGATGTGACGGTCCATTTGGAGATCGAAGTTGATTTGAACGCCCGATATTGAGATCGGGGTTTATCTAACGGTCCGATTAGAGATTGCCGTTGATTTGACGGCCCGATGTTGAGATCGGGGTTGATCTCACGGTCTGATTGAAGATTAGAGCTGATTTAACGGCCCGATCTAGAGATCGAGGTTGATTTGACGGTCCAATTGGAGATCGGAGTTGATTTGACGGCCCGATGTTGAGATCGAGGTTCATCTTACGGCCCGATTAGAGATCGGAGTTGATTTTAAGGTCCGATTGGAGATCGTGTTTGATCTGACAGCCCGATTAGAGATCAGAGTTGATTTGACAGCCCGATTGGAGATCGGGGTTGATCTGACTGTCTGATTGGAGATCGGAGTTGATTTAACGGCCCGATAATGAGATCGGGGTTAATCTGACGGTCCGATTGGAGATCGGGGTTGATCTGACGGCCCGATTAGATATCAGAGTTGATTTGACGGCCCGATGTTGAGATCGAAGTTGATTTGACTGCCCGATTGGAGATCAGAGTTAATTTGACGGCCCGATATTGATATCGGGGTTGATCTGACCGTCCGATTGGAGATCAGAGTTGATTTGATGGTCTGATTAGAGATCGGAGTTGATTTGATTGCCCGATTGGAGATTGAAGTTGATTTGACGGCCCGATATTAAAGTCGAGGTTGATCTGACGGTCCGATTAGAGATCACAGTTGATTTAAAGGCCCGATGTTGAGATCGGGGTTGATCAGGCGGTCCGATTGGAGATCAAAGTTGATTTTATGGCCCGATATTAAGGTCGGGGTTGATCTGACGGTCTGATTGGAGATCACAGTTGATTTGACGGCCCGATGTTGAGATCGGGATTGATCAGACGGTCCGATTGGAGATCAGAGTTGATTCGAAGGCCCGATATTGAAATTAAGGTTGATCTGACGGTCTGATTGGAGATCGGAGTTGATTTGACGGCCCGATATTGAGATCGGGATTAATTTGACGGTCAGATTAGAGATTCGAGTTGATTTGACAGCCCGATATTGAGTTTGGGGTTGATCTGACGGTCCGATTGGAGAACGGAGTTGATTTGAAAGCCCGATGTTGAGATCGGGGTTGATCTGATGGTTCGATTGGAGATCGGAGTTGATTTGACAGCCCGATATTGTGATCGGGGTTAATCTGACGGTTTAATTCGAGATCGGAGTTGATTTGACGGTCCGATTAGAGATCGGAGTTGTTTTGACAGCCCGAGTAGATATTAAAGTTAATTTGACGGCCCGATGTTGAGATCGGGGTTGATCTGACTGCCCGATTAGATATCAGAGTTGATTTGACGGCCCGATGTTGAGATCGAAGTTGATTTGACTGCCCGATTGGAGATCAGAGTTAATTTGACGGCCCGATATTGATATCGGGGTTGATCTGACCGTCCGATTGGAGATCAGAGTTGATTTGATGGTCTGATTAGAGATCGGAGTTGATTTGATTGCCCGATTGGAGATTGAAGTTGATTTGACGGCCCGATATTAAAGTCGAGGTTGATCTGACGGTCCGATTAGAGATCACAGTTGATTTAAAGGCCCGATGTTGAGATCGGGGTTGATCAGGTGGTCCGATTGGAGATCAAAGTTGATTTTATGGCCCGATATTAAGGTCGGGGTTGATCTGACGGTCTGATTGGAGATCACAGTTGATTTGACGGCCCGATGTTGAGATCGGGATTGATCAGACGGTCCGATTGGAGATCAGAGTTGATTCGAAGGCCCGATATTGAAATTAAGGTTGATCTGACGGTCTGATTGGAGATCAGAGTTGATTTGACGGCCCGATATTGAGATCGGGATTAATTTGACGGTCAGATTAGAGATTCGAGTTGATTTGACGGCCCGATATTGAGTTTGGGGTTGATCTGACGGTCCGATTAGAGATCGGAGTTGATTTTGCTGCCCAATATTGAGATCGGGATTGATCTAACAATCCGATTGGATTATAGAGTTGATTTGACAGCCCGATTGGAGATCAGAGTTGATTTGACAGCCCGATTGGAGATCGGGATTGATCTGACGGTCTGATTAGAGATCGAAGTTGATTTTGGGCCCAATATTGAGATCGGGTTTGATCTGACGGTCCGATTGGAGATCAGAGTTTATTTGACAGCCCGATTGGAGATCGGGGTTGATCTGACTGTCTGATTGGAGATCGGAGTTGATTTAACGGCCCGATATTGAGATCGGGTTAATCTGACGGTTCGATTGGAGATCGGAGTTGATTTGACAGCCCGATTAGAGATCGGGGTTGATCTGACGGTCTGATTTGAGATCGGAGTTGATTTGATGGCTCAATATTGAGATCGGGGTTGATCTGACGGTTTGATTTGAGATCGGAGTTGATTTGATGGCTCAATATTGAGATCAGAGTTGATTTGACAGCTCGACATATAGATCGGGGTTGATCTGACGGACCAATTGGAGATCGTAGTTGATTTGATTACCCGATGTTGAGATCGGTGTAGATCTGACGGTCCGATTGGAGATCGAAGTTTATTTGACAGCTCGATACTAAGATCGGGGTTGATGTGACGGTCCATTTGGAGATCGAAGTTGATTTGAAGGCCCGATATTGAGATCGGGGTTTATCTAACGGTCCGATTAGAGATTGCCGTTGATTTGACGTCCCGATGTTGAGATCGGGGTTGATCTCACGGTCTGATTGAAGATTAGAGCTGATTTAACGGCCCGATCTAGAGATCGGGGTTGATCTAACGGTCCAATTGGAGATCGGAGTTGATTTGACGGCCCGATGTTGAGATCGAGGTTCATCTTACGGCCCGATTAGAGATCAGAGTTGATTTTATGGTCCGATTGGAGATCGTGTTTGATTTGACGGTCCGATTGGAGATCGGAGTTGATTTTAAGGCCCGATGCTGAGATCAGGGTTAATCTGAAGGTTCGATTGGGGATTGGAGTTGATTTGACAGCCCGATATTGTGATTGGGGTTGATCTGATGGTCCGATTGGAGATCGAAGTTGATTTGACGGTCCGATTGGAGATTGGAGTTGATTTGACTGCCCGATTAGAGATAAGAGTTAATTTGATTGCCCGATGTTGAGATCGGGGTTGATATAACGGCCTGATTGGAGATCAGAGTTGATTTGTTTGCCCGATTTGAGATCAAAGTTGATTTGGCGGCCCGATATTGAGATCGGGGTTGATCTGACGGTCTGATTGGAGATCAGAGTGGATTTGACGGCCAGATATTAAGGTCGGGGTTGATCTGACTGTCCGATTGGAGATTACAGTTGATTTGATGGCTCGATGTTGAGATCGGAGTTGATCAGACGGTCTGATTGGAGATCAGAGTTGATTCGAAGGCCCGATATTGAGATCGAGGTTAATCTGGCAGTCAGATTGGAGATCAGAGTTGATTTGACGGTCCAATGTTGAGATCGGGGTTGATCTAACGGTCCGATTGGATATCAAAGTTGCTTTAACAGCCCGATTTTGAGATCAGAGTTGATTTGACGGCCTGATATTGAGTTCGGGATTGATGTGATGGTCCGATTGGAGATCGGAGTTGATTTTATGGCCCGATATTGAGATTGGGGTTGATCTGACGGTCCGATTAGAGATCAGAGTTGATTTAACAGCCCGATTGGAGATCGAGGTTGATCTGACGATCTGATTGGAGATCAGAGTTGATTTGACGATCCGATGTTGAGATTGGGGTTGATCTGGCGGCCCGATTAGAGATCAGAGTTGATTTGAAGATCTGATTGGAGATCGGGTTTGATCTGACGGTCCGCTTGGTGAACGGAGTTGATTTGAAAGCCCGATGTTGAGATCGGGGTTGATCTGATGGTTCGATTGGAGATCGGAGTTGATTTGACAGCCCGATATTGTGATCGGGGTTGATCTGACGGTTTAATTCGAGATCGGAGTTGATTTGACGGTCCGATTAGAGATCGGAGTTGTTTTGACAGCCCGATTAGATATTAAAGTTGATTTGACGGCCCGATGTTGAGATCGGGGTTGATCTGACTGCCCGATTAGATATCAGAGTTGATTTGACGGCCCGATGTTGAGATCGAAGTTGATTTGACTGCCCGATTGGAGATCAGAGTTAATTTGACGGCCCGATATTGATATCGGGGTTGATCTGACCGTCCGATTGGAGATCAGAGTTGATTTGATGGTCTGATTAGAGATCGGAGTTGATTTGATTGCCCGATTGGAGATTGAAGTTGATTTGACGGCCCGATATTAAAGTCGAGGTTGATCTGACGGTCCGATTAGAGATCACAGTTGATTTAAAGGCCCGATGTTGAGATCGGGGTTGATCAGGCGGTCCGATTGGAGATCAAAGTTGATTTTATGGCCCGATATTAAGGTCGGGGTTGATCTGACGGTCTGATTGGAGATCACAGTTGATTTGACGGCCCGATGTTGAGATCGGGATTGATCAGACGGTCCGATTGGAGATCAGAGTTGATTCGAAGGCCCGATATTGAAATTAAGGTTGATCTGACGGTCTGATTGGAGATCGGAGTTGATTTGACGGCCCGATATTGAGATCGGGATTAATTTGACGGTCAGATTAGAGATTCGAGTTGATTTGACAGCCCGATATTGAGTTTGGGGTTGATCTGACGGTCCGATTGGAGAACGGAGTTGATTTGAAAGCCCGATGTTGAGATCGGGGTTGATCTGATGGTTCGATTGGAGATCGGAGTTGATTTGACAGCCCGATATTGTGATCGGGGTTAATCTGACGGTTTAATTCGAGATCGGAGTTGATTTGACGGTCCGATTAGAGATCGGAGTTGTTTTGACAGCCCGAGTAGATATTAAAGTTAATTTGACGGCCCGATGTTGAGATCGGGGTTGATCTGACTGCCCGATTAGATATCAGAGTTGATTTGACGGCCCGATGTTGAGATCGAAGTTGATTTGACTGCCCGATTGGAGATCAGAGTTAATTTGACGGCCCGATATTGATATCGGGGTTGATCTGACCGTCCGATTGGAGATCAGAGTTGATTTGATGGTCTGATTAGAGATCGGAGTTGATTTGATTGCCCGATTGGAGATTGAAGTTGATTTGACGGCCCGATATTAAAGTCGAGGTTGATCTGACGGTCCGATTAGAGATCACAGTTGATTTAAAGGCCCGATGTTGAGATCGGGGTTGATCAGGCGGTCCGATTGGAGATCAAAGTTGATTTTATGGCCCGATATTAAGGTCGGGGTTGATCTGACGGTCTGATTGGAGATCACAGTTGATTTGACGGCCCGATGTTGAGATTGGGGTTGATCTGGCGGCCCGATTAGAGATCAGAGTTGATTTGAAGATCTGATTGGAGATCGGGTTTGATCTGACGGTCCGCTTGGAGAACGGAGTTGATTTGAAAGCCCGATGTTGAGATCGGGGTTGATCTGATGGTTTGATTGGAGATCGGAGTTGATTTGACAGCCCGATATTGTGATCGGGGTTGATCTGACGGTTTAATTCGAGATCGGAGTTGATTTGACGGACCGATTAGAGATCGGAGTTGTTTTGACAGCCCGATTAGATATTAAAGTTGATTTGACGGCCCGATGTTGAGATCGGGGTTGATCTGACTGCCCGATTAGATATCAGAGTTGATTTGACGGCCCGATGTTGAGATCGAAGTTGATTTGACTGCCCGATTGGAGATCAGAGTTAATTTGACGGCCCGATATTGATATCGGGGTTGATCTGACCGTCCGATTGGAGATCAGAGTTGATTTGATGGTCTGATTAGAGATCGGAGTTGATTTGATTGCCCGATTGGAGATTGAAGTTGATTTGACGGCCCGATATTAAAGTCGAGGTTGATCTGACGGTTTGATTAGAGATCACAGTTGATTTAAAGGCCCAATGTTGAGATCGGGGTTGATCAGGCGGTCCGATTGGAGATCAAAGTTGATTTTATGGCCCGATATTAAGGTCGGGGTTGATCTGACGGTCTGATTGGAGATCACAGTTGATTTGACGGCCCGATGTTGAGATTGGGGTTGATCTGGCGGCCCGATTAGAGATCAGAGTTGATTTGAAGATCTGATTGGAGATCGGGTTTGATCTGACGGTCCGCTTGGAGAACGGAGTTGATTTGAAAGCCCGATGTTGAGATCGGGGTTGATCTGATGGTTTGATTGGAGATCGGAGTTGATTTGACAGCCCGATATTGTGATCGGGGTTGATCTGACGGTTTAATTCGAGATCGGAGTTGATTTGACGGTCCGATTAGAGATCGGAGTTGTTTTGACAGCCCGATTAGATATTAAAGTTGATTTGATGGCCCGATGTTGAGATCGGGGTTGATCTGACTGCCCGATTAGATATCAGAGTTGATTTGACGGCCCGATGTTGAGATCGAAGTTGATTTGACTGCCAGATATTGATATCGGGGTTGATCTGACCGTCCGATTGGAGATCAGAGTTGATTTGATGGTCTGATTAGAGATCGGAGTTGATTTGATTGCCCGATTGGAGATTGAAGTTGATTTGACGGCCCGATATTAAAGTCGAGGTTGATCTGACGGTCCGATTAGAGATCACAGTTGATTTAAAGGCCCGATGTTGAGATCGGGGTTGATCAGGCGGTCCGATTGGAGATCAAAGTTGATTTTATGGCCCGATATTAAGGTCGGGGTTGATCTGACGGTCTGATTGGAGATCACAGTTGATTTGACGGCCCGATGTTGAGATTGGGGTTGATCTGGCGGCCCGATTAGAGATCAGAGTTGATTTGAAGATCTGATTGGAGATCTGGTTTGATCTGACGGTCCGCTTGGAGAACGGAGTTGATTTAAAAGCCCGATGTTGAGATCGGGGTTGATCTGATGGTTCGATTGGAGATCGGAGTTGATTTGACGGCCCGATATTGTGATCGGGGTTGATCAGACGGTTTAATTCGAGATCGGAGTTGATTTGACGGTCCGATTAGAGATCGGAGTTGTTTTGACAGCCCGATTAGATATTAAAGTTGATTTGACGGCCCGATGTTGAGATCGGGGTTGATCTGACTGCCCGATTAGATATCAGAGTTGATTTGACGGCCCGATGTTGAGATCGAAGTTGATTTGACTGCTCGATTGGAGATCAGAGTTAATTTGACGGCCCGATATTGATATCGGGGTTAATCTGACCGTCCGATTGGAGATCAGAGTTGATTTGATGGTCTGATTAGAGATCGGAGTTGATTTGATTGCCCGTTTGGAGATTGAAGTTGATTTGACGGCCCGATGTTGAGATCGGGGTTGATCTGACGGCCCGATTAGATATCAGAGTTGATTTGACGGTCCGATTGGAGATCGGAGTTGATTCGTAGGCCCGATATTGAAATCGAGGTTGATCTGACGGTTTGATTGGAGATCGGAGTTGATTTGACGGCCCAATATTGAGATCGGGATTAATCTGACGGTCAGATTGGAGATTCGAGTTGATTTGACGGCCCGATATTGAGTTTGGGGTTGATCTAACGGTCCGATTAGAAATCGAAGTTGATTTTGCGACCCAATAATGAGATCGGGGTTGATCTAACAGTCTAATTGGAGATCAGAGATGATTCGACAGCCCGCTGTTGAGATCGAGGTTGATCTGACGGCCCGATTAGAGATCAGAGTTGATTTTAAGGTTCGATTGGAGATCGTGTTTGATCTGACTGTCCGATTGGAGATCGGAGTTGATTTTAAGGCCCGATACTGAGATCAGGGTTAATCTGAAGGTTCGATTGGGGATCGGAGTTGATTTGACAGCCCGATATTGTGATCGGGGTTGATCTGTCGGTCTGATTGGTGATCAGAGTTGATTTGACGGTCCGATTGGAGATCAAAATGGATTTGACTGCCCGATTGGAGATCAGAGTGGATTTGACGGCCCGATGTTGAGATCGAAGTTGATTTGACTGCCCGATTGGAGATCAGAGTTAATTTGACGGCCCGATATTGTCTTCGGGGTTGATCTGACCGTCCGATTGGAGATCAGAGTTGATTTTATGGTCTGATTCGAGATCGGAGTTGATTTGATTGCCCTGTTGGAGATTGAAGTTGATTTGACGGCCCGATATTGAGATCGGGGTTGATCTGACGGCCCGATTAGATATCAGAGTTGATTTGACGGTCCGATTGGAGATCGGAGTTGATTCGTAGGCCCGATATTGAAATTGAGGTTGATCTGGCGGTCTGATTGGAGATCGGAGTTGATTTGACGGCCCAATATTGAGATCGGGGTTAATCTGACGGTCAGATTGGAGATTAGAGTTGATTTGAAGGTCCGATATTGAGTTTGGGGTTGATCTGACGGTCTGATTAGAAATTAAAGTTGATTTTGCGACCCAATAATGAGATCGGGGTTGATCTAACGGTCTAATTGGAGATCAGAGTTGATTTGACGGCCCGCTGTCGAGATCGAGGTTGATCTGACGGCCCGATTAGAGATCAGAGTTGATTTTAAGGTCCGATTGGAGATCGTGTTTGATCTGACTGTCCTATTGGAGATCGGAGTTGATTTTAAGGCCCGATACTGAGATCAGGGTTAATCTGAAGGTTCGATTGGGGATCGGAGTTGATTTGACAGCCCGATATTGTGATCGGGGTTGATCTGACGGTCTGATTGGTGATCAGGGTTGATTTGACGGTCCGATTGGAGATTAAAATTGATTTGACTGCCCGATTGGAGATCAGAGTTGATTTAAAGGCCCGATGTTGAGATCGGGGTTGATCAGACGGTCCGATTGGATATCGGAGTTGATTCGAAGGCCCGATATTGACATCGAGGTTGATCTGACAGTTTGATTGGAGATTGGAGTTGATTTTACGGCTCAATATTGTGATCGGGGTTAATCTAGCAGTCAGATTGGAGATCCGAGTTGATTTGACGACCCGATGTTGAGATCGGAAGGTCAGATTGGATATCAAAGTTGGTTTGATGGCCCGATGTTGAGATCGGGGTTGATCTGACCGTTCGATTGGAGATCAAAGTTGATTTGACGGTCCGATATTGAGATCGGGGTTGATCTGACAGTCCGATTAGAGATTGGAGTTGATTTGACGGCCCGATGTTGAGATCGGGGTTGATCTGACGGTCCGATTGGAGATCAGAGTTGATTTGGCAGTCCGATATTGAGATCGGGTTGATCTGACAGTCCATTTGGAGATCGGAGTTGATTTGATTGCCCAATATTGAGATCGAGGTTGATCTGACAGTCCGATTGGAGATAGAAGTTGATTTGAAGGCCCGATATTGAGATCGGGGTTGATCTGACGACCTGATTGGAGATCAGAGTTAATTTGACGGTCCGATTGGAGATAGGAGTTGATTTGACTGCCTAATTGGAGATCAAAGTTGATTTGACGGCCCGATATTGAAATCGAGGTTGATCGGACGGTTCGATTGGAGATCGTTGTTAATTTGACAGCCCGATATTAAAGTCGAGGTTGATCTGACGGTCCGATTGGAGATCACAGTTGATTTAAAGGCTCGATGTTGAGATCGGAGTTGATCAGGCGGTCCGATTGGAGATCAAAGTTTATTTTATGGCCCGATATTAAGGTCGAGGTTGATCTGACGGTCTGATTGGAGATCACAGTTGATTTGACGGCCCGATGTTGAGATCGGGATTGATCAGACTGTCCGATTAGAGATCAGAGTTGATTCGAAGGCCCAATATTGAAAATAAGGTTTATCTAACGGTCTGATTGGAGATCGGAGTTGATTTGACGGCCCGATATTGAGATCGGGATTAATTTGACGGTTAGATTAGAGATTCGAGTTGATTTGACGGCCCGATATTGAGTTTGGGGTTGATCTGACGGTCCGATTGGAGATCGGAGTTGATTTTGCTGCCCAATATTGGGATCGGGGTTGATCTAACGGTCCGATTGGAGATCAGAGTTGATTTGACAGCCCGATTAGAGATCGGGGTTGATCTGATGGTCTGATTAGAGATTGAAGTTGATTTTGGGCCCAATATTGAGATCGGGGTTGATCTGACGGTCCGATTGGAGATCAGAGTTGATTTGACAGCCCGATTGGAGATCGAGGTTGATCTGACTGTCTGATTGGAGATCGAAGTTGATTTAACGGCCCGATATTGAGATCGGGGTTGATCTGACGGTTCGATTGGAGATTGGAGTTGATTTGACAGCCCGATTAGAGATCGGGGTTGATCTGACGGTCTGATTTGAGATCGGAGTTGATTCGACGGCTTAATATTGAGATCGGGGTTGATCTGACGGTTCGATTGGAGATCAGAGTTGATTTGACAGCTCGACATTTAGATCGAGGTTGATCTGACGGTCCGATTGGAGATCGTAGTTGATTTGATTATCCGATGTTGAGATCGGTGTTGATCTGACGGTCTGATTGGAGATCGAAGTTTATTTGACAGCTCGATACTGAGATCGGGGTTGATGTGACGGTCCATTTGGAGATCGAAGTTGATTTGAAGGCCCGATATTGAGATCGGGGTTTATCTAACGGTCCGATTAGAGATTGCCGTTGATTTGACGGCCCGATGTTGAGATCGGGGTTGATCTCACGGTCTGATTGAAGATTAGAGCTGATTTAACGGCCCGATCTAGAGATCGAGGTTGATCTGACGGTCCAATTGGAGATCGGAGTTGATTTGACGACCCGATGTTGAGATCGAGGTTCATCTTACGGCCCGATTAGAGATCAGAGTTGATTTTATGGTCCGATTGGAGATCATGTTTGATCTGACGGTCCGATTGGAGATCGGAGTTGATTTTAAGGCCCGATGCTGAGATCAGGGTTAATCTGAAGGTTCGATTGGGGATTGGAGTTGATTTGGCAGCCCGATATTGTGATCGGGGTTGATCTGATGGTCCGATTGGAGATCGAAGTTGATTTGACGGTCCGATTGGAGATTGGAGTTGATTTGACTGCCCAATTAGAGATAAGAGTTAATTTGACTGCCCGATGTTGAGATCGGGGTTGATATGACGGCCCGATTGGAGATCAGAGTTGATTTGTTTGCCCGATTGGAGATCAAAGATGATTTGGCGGCCCGATATTGAGATCGGGGTTGATCTGACGGTCTGATTGGAGATCAGAGTTGATTTGACTGCCAGATATTAAGGTCTGGGTTGATCTGACTGTCCGATTGGAGATTACAGTTGATTTAATGGCTCGATGTTGAGATCGGAGTTGATCAGACGGTCTGATTGGAGATCAGAGTTGATTCGAAGGCCCGATATTGAGATCGAGGTTAATCTGGCAGTCAAATTGGAGATCAGAGTTGATTTGACGGCCCAATGTTGAGATCGGGGTTGATTTAACGGTCCGATTGGATATCAAAGTTGCTTTAACAGCCTGATTTTGAGATCAGAGTTGATTTGACGGCCTGATATTGAGTTCGGGGTTGATGTGATGGTCCAATTGGAGATCGGAGTTGATTTTATGGCCCGATATTGAGAGTTGATCTGACGGTCCGATTAGAGATCAGAGTTGATTTGACAGCCCGATTGGAGATCGGGGTTGATCTGACGATCTGATTGGAGATCAGAGTTGATTTGACGGTCCGATGTTGAGATTGGGGTTGATCTGGCGGCCCGATTAGAGATCAGAGTTGATTTGAAGATCCGATTGGAGATCGGGTTTGATCTGACGGTCCGCTTGGAGAACGGAGTTGATTTGAAAGCCCGATGTTGAGATCGGGGTTGATCCGAAGGTTCGATTGGAGATCGGAGTTGATTCGACAGCCCGATATTGTGATCGGGGTTGATCTGACGGTTTAATTCGAGATCGGAGTTGATTTGACGGTCCGATTAGAGATCGGAGTTGATTTGACAGCCCGATTGGAGATTAAAGTTGATTTGACGGCCCGATGTTGAGATCGGGGTTGATCTGACGGCCCGATTAGATATCAGAGTTGATTTGACGGTCCGATGTTGAGATCGAAGTTGATTTGACTGCCCGATTGGAGATCAGAGTTAATTTGACTGCCCGATATTGATATCGGGGTTGATCTGACCGTCCGATTGGAGATCAGAGTTGATTTGATGGTCTGATTAGAGATCGGAGTTGATTTGATTGCCCGATTGGAGATTGAAGTTGATTTGAAGGCCCGATGTTGAGATCGGGGTTGATCTGACGGCCCGATTAGATATCAGAGTTGATTTGACGGTCCGATTGGAGATCGGAGTTGATTCGTAGGCCCGATATTGAAATCGAGGTTGATCTGATGGTCTGATTGGAGATCGGATTTGATTTAAAGGCCCAATATTGAGATCGGGGTTAATCTGACGGTCAGATTGGAGATTCGAGTTGATTTGACGGCCCGATATTGAGTTTGGGGTTGATCTGACGGTCCGATTAGAAATCGGAGTTGATTTTGCTACCCAATAATGAGATCGGGGTTGATCTAACGGTCTAATTGGAGATCAGAGTTGATTTGACGGCCCGCTGTTGAGATCGAGGTTGATCTGACGGCCCGATTAGAGATCAGGGTTGATTTTAAGGTCCGATTGGAGATCGTGTTTGATCTGACTGTCCGATTGGAGATCGGAGTTAATTTTAAGGCCCGATACTGAGATCAGGGTTAATCTGAAGGTTCGATTGGGGATCGGAGTTGATTTGACAGCCCGATATTGTGATCGGGGTTGATCTGACGGTCTGATTGGTGATCAGAGTTGATTTGACGGTCCGATTGAAGATCAAAATTGATTTGACTGCCCGATTGGAGATCAGAGTTGATTTAACGGCCCGATGTTGAGATCGGGGTTGATCAGACGGTCCGATTGGATATCGGAGGTGATTCGAAGGCCCGATATTGACATCGAGGTTGATCTGACAGTTTGATTGGAGATTGGAGTTGATTTGACAGCTCAATATTGTGATCGGGGTTAATCTAGCAGTCAGATTGGAGATCCGAGTTGATTTGACGACTCGATGTTGAGATCGGACGGTCAGATTGGATATCAAAGTTGCTTTGATGGCCCGATGTTGAGATCGGGGTTGATCTGACCATTCGATTGGAGATCAGAGTTGATTTGACGGTCCGATATTGAGTTCGGGGTTGATCTGACAGTCCGATTAGAGATCGGAGTTGATTTGACGGCCCGATGTTGAGATCGGGGTTGATCTGACGGTCCGATTGGAGATCAGAGTTGATTTGGCAGTCCGATATTGAGATCGGGTTAATCTGACAGTCCATTTGGAGATCGGAGTTGATTTGATTGCCCGATATTGAGATCGGGGTTGATTTGACGGTCCGATTGGAGATAGAAGTTGATTTGACGGCCCGATATTGAGATCGGGGTTGATCTGACGGCCCGATTGGAGATCAGAGTTAATTTGACGGTCCGATTGTAGATAGGAGTTCATTTGACTGCCTAATTGGAGATCAAAGTTGATTTGACGGCCCGATATTGAGATCGGTGTTGATCGGACGGTTCGATTGGAGATCATTGTTAATTTGACAGCCCGATATTAAAGCCGAGGTTGATCTGACGGTCCGATTGGAGATCACAGTTGATTTAAAGGCCCGATGTTGAGATCGGGGTTGAACAGGCGGTCCGATTGGAGATCAAAGTTGATTTTATGGCCCGATATTAAGGTCGGGGTTGATCTGACGCACTGATTGGAGATCACAGTTGATTTGACGGCCCGATGTTGAGATCGGGATTGATCAGACAGTCCGATTGGAGATCAGAGTTGATTCGAAGGTCCGATATTGAAATTAAGGTTGATCTGACAGTCTGATTGGAGATCGGAGTTGATTTGACGGCCCGATATTGAGATCGGGATTAATTTGACGGTCAGATTAGAGATTCGAGTTGATTTGACGGCCCGATAATGAGTTTGGGGTTGATCCGACGGTCCGATTGGAGATCGAAGTTGATTTTGCTGCCCAATATTGAGATCGGGGTTGATCTGACGGTCCGATTGGAGATCAGAGTTGATTTGACAGCCCGATTAGAGATCGGGGTTGATCTGACGGTCTGATTAGAGATCGAAGTTGATTTTGGGCCCAATATTGAGATCGGGATTGATCTGACGGTCCGATTGGAGATCAGAGTTGATTTGACAGCTCGATTGGAGATCGGGGTTGATCTGACTGTCTGATTGGAGATCGAAGTTGATTTAACGGCCCGATATTGAGATCGGGGTTGATCTGACGGTTCGATTGGAGATCGGAGTTTATTTGACAGCCCGATTAGAGATCGGGGTTGATCTGACGGTCTGATTTGAGATCGGAGTTGATTCGACGGCTCAATATTGAGATCGGGGTTGATCTGACCGTTCGATTGGAGATCAGAGTTGATTTGACAGCTCGACATTTAGATCGGGGTTGATCTGACGGTCCGATTGGAGATCGTAGTTGATTTGATTATCCGATGTTGAGATCGGTGTTGATCTGACGGTCCGATTGGAGATCGAAGTTTATTTGACGGCTCGATACTGAGATCGATGTTGATGTGACGGTCCATTTGGAGATCGAAGTTGATTTGAAGGCCCGATATTGAGATCGGGGTTTATCTAACGGTCCGATTAGAGATTGCCGTTGATTTGACGGCCCGATGTTGAGATCGGGGTTGATCTCACGGTCTGATTGAAGATTAGAGCTGATTTAACGGCCCGATCTAGAGATCGAGGTTGATCTGACGGTCCAATTGGAGATCGGAGTTGATTTGACGGCCCGATGTTGAGATCGAGGTTCATCTTACGGCCCGATTAGAGATCAGAGTTGATTTTATGGTCCGATTGGAGATCGTGTTTGATCTGACGGTCCGATTGGAGATCGGAGTTGATTTTAAGGCCCGATGCTGAGATCAGGCTTAATTTGAAGGTTCGATTGGGGATTGGAGTTGATTTGACAGCCCGATATTGTGATCGGGGATATCGAAGTTGATTTGACGGTCCGATTGGAGATTGGAGTTGATTTGACTGCCCGATTAGAGATAAGAGTTAATTTGACTGCCCGATGTTGAGATCGGGGTTGATATGACGGCCCGATTGGAGATTAGAGTTGATTTGTTTGCCCGATTGGAGATCAAAGATGATTTGGCGGCCCGATATTGAGATCGGGGTTGATCTGACGGTCTGATTGGAGATCAGAGTTGATTTGACGGCTAGATATTAAGGTCGGGGCTGATCTGACTGTCCGATTGGAGATTACAGTTGATTTGATGGCTCGATGTTGAGATCGGAGTTGATCAGACGGTCTGATTGGAGATCAGAGTTGATTCGAAGGCCCGATATTGAGATCGAGGTTAATCTGGCAGTCAGATTGGAGATCAGAGTTGATTTGACTGCCCAATGTTGAGATCGGGGTTGATCTAACGGTCCGATTGGATATCAAAGTTTCTTTAACAGCCCGATTTTGAGATCAGAGTTGATTTGACGGCCTGATATTGAGTTCGGGGTTGATGTGATGGTCCGATTGGAGATCGGAGTTGATTTTATGGCCCGATATTGAGATTGGGGTTGATCTGACGGTCCGATTAGAGATCAGAGTTGATTTGACAGCCCGATTGGAGATCGGGGTTGATCTGACGATCTGATTGGAGATCAGAGTTGATTTGACTGTCCGATGTTGAGATTGGGGTTGATCTGGCGGCCCGATTAGAGATCAGAGTTGATTTGAAGATCCGATTGGAGATCGGGTTTGATCTGACGGTCCGCTTGGAGAACGGAGTTGATTTGAAAGCCCGATGTTGAGATCGGGGTTGATCCGAAGGTTCGATTGGAGATCGGAGTTGATTCGACAGCCCAATGTTGAGATCGAAGTTGATCTGACGGCCCGATTGGATATCAAAGTTGCTTTAACAGCCTGATTTTGAGATCAGAGTTGATTTGACGGCCTGATATTGAGTTCGGGGTTGATGTGATGGTCCGATTGGAGATCGGAGTTGATTTTATGGCCCGATATTGAGATTGGGGTTGATCTGACGGTCCGATAAGAGATCAGAGTTGATTTGACAACCCGATTAGAGATCGGGGTTGATCCGACGATCCGATTGGAGATCAGAGTTGATTTGACGGTCCGATGTTGAGATTGGGGTTGATCTGGCAGCCCGATTAGAGATCAGAGTTGATTTGAAGATTCGATTGGAGATCGGGTTTGATCTGACGGTCCGCTTGGAGAACGGAGTTGATTTGAAAGCCCGATGTTGAGATCGGGGTTGATCTGAAGGTTCGATTGGAGATCGGAGTTGATTTGACAGCCCGATATTGTGATCCGGGTTGATCTAACTATTTAATTCGAGATCGGAGTTGATTTGACTGTCCGATTAGAGATCGGAGTTGGTTTGACAGCCCGATTGGAGATTAAAGTTGATTTGACGGCCCGATGTTGAGATCGGGGTTGATCTGACGGCCCGATTAGATATCAGAGTTGATTTGTCGGTCCGATGTTGGGATCGAAGTTGATTTGACTGCCCGATTGGAGATCAGAGTTAATTTGACGGCCCGATATTGATATCGGGGTTGATCTGACCGTCCGATTGGAGATCAGAGTTGATTTGATGGTCTGATTAGAGATCGGAGTTGATTTGATTGCCCGATTGGAGATTGAAGTTGATTTGACGGCCCGATATTAAAGTCGAGGTTGATCTGACGGTCCGATTGGAGATCAAATTTTGATTTAAAGGCCCGATGTTGAGATCGGGGTTGATCAGGCGGTCCGATTGGAGATCAAAGTTGATTTTATGGCCCGATATTAAGGTCGAGGTTGATCTGACGGTCTGATTGGAGATCACAGTTGATTTGACGGCCTGATGTTGAGATCGGGATTGATCAGACGGTCCGATTGGAGATCAGAGTTGATTCGAAGGCCCGATATTGAAATTAAGGTTGATCTGACGGTCTGATTGGAGATCGGAGTTAATTTGACGGCCCGATATTGAGATCGGGATTATTTTGACGGTCAGATTAGAGATTCGAGTTGATTTGACGGCCCGATATTGAGTTTGGGGTTGATCTGACGGTCCGATTGGAGATCGGAGTTGATTTTGCTGCCCAATATTGAGATCGGGGTTGATCTGACGGTCCGATTGGAGATCAGAGTTGATTTGACAGCCCGATTGGAGATCGGGGTTGATCTGACGGTCTGATTAGAGATCGAAGTTGATTTTGGGCCCAATATTGAGATCGGGGTTGATCTGACGGTCCGATTGGAGATCAGAGTTGATTTGACAGCCCGATTGGAGATCGGGGTTGATCTGACTGTCTGATTGGAGATCGGAGTTGATTTAACGGCCCGATATTGAGATCGGGGTTGATCTGACGGTTCGATTGGAGATCGGAGTTGATTTGACAGCCCGATTAGAGATCGGGGTTGATCTGACGGTCTGATTTGAGATCGGAGTTGATTCGACGGCTCAATATTGAGATTGGGGTTGATCTGACGGTTCGATTGGAGATCAGAGTTGATTTGACAGCTCGACATTTAGATCGGGGTTGATCTGACGGTCCGATTGGAGATCGTAGTTGATTTGATTATCCGATGTTGAGATCGGTGTTGATCTGACGGTCCGATTGGAGATCGAAGTTTATTTGACAGCTCGATACTGAGATCGGGGTTGATGTGACGGTCCATTTGGAGATCGAAGTTGATTTGAACGCCCGATATTGAGATCGGGGTTTATCTAACGGTCCGATTAGAGATTGCCGTTGATTTGACGGCCCGATGTTGAGATCGGGGTTGATCTCACGGTCTGATTGAAGATTAGAGCTGATTTAACGGCCCGATCTAGAGATCGAGGTTGATTTGACGGTCCCATTGGAGATCAGAGTTGATTTGACGGCCCAATGTTGAGATCGAGGTTCATCTTACGGCCCGATTAGAGATCGGAGTTGATTTTAAGGTCCGATTGGAGATCGTGTTTGATCTGACGGTCCGATTGGAGATCGGAGTTGATTTTATGGCCCGATGCTGAGATCAGGGTTAATCTGAAGGTTCGATTGGGGATTGGAGTTGATTTGACAGCCCGATATTGTGATCGGGGTTGATCAGATGGTCCGATTGGAGATCGAAGTTGATTTGACGGTCCGATTAGAGATTGGAGTTGATTTGACTGCCCGATTAGAGATAAGAGTTAATTTGACTGCCCGATGTTGAGATCGGGGTTGATATGACTGCCCGATTGGAGATCAGAGTTGATTTGTTTGCCCGATTGGAGATCAAAGATGATTTGGCGGCCCGATATTGAGATCGGGGTTGATCTGACGGTCTGATTGGAGATCAGAGTTGATTTGACGGCCAGATATTAAGGTCGGGGTTGATCTGACTGTCCGATTGGAGGTTACAGTTGATTTGATGGCTCGATGTTGAGATCGGAGTTGATCAGACGGTCTGATTGGAGATCAGAGTTGATTCGAAAGCCCGATATTGAGATCAAGGTTAATCTGGAAGTCAGATTGGAGATCAGAGTTGATTTGACGGCCCAATGTTGAGATCGGGGTTGATCTAACGGTCCAATTGGATATCAAAGTTACTTTAACAGCCCGATTTTGAGATCAGAGTTGATTTGACGGCCTGATATTGAGTTCGGGGTTGATGTGATGGTCCGATTGGAGATCAGAGTTGATTTTATGGCTCGATATTGAGATTGGGGTTGATCTGACGGTCCGATTAGAGATTAGAGTTGATTTGACAGCCCGATTGGAGATCGGGGTTGATCTGACGATCTGATTGGAGATCAGAGTTGATTTGACAGTCCGATGTTGAGATTGGGGTTGATCTGGCGGCCCGATTAGAGATCAGAGTTGATTTGAAGATCCGATTGGAGATCGGGTTTGATCTGACGGTCCGCTTGGAGAACGGAGTTGATTTGAAAGCCCGATGTTGAGATCGGGGTTGATCTAAAGGTTCAATTGGAGATCAGAGTTGATTTGACAGCCCGATATTGTGATCGGGGTTGATCTGACGGTTTAATTCGAGATCGGAGTTGATTTGACGGTCCGATTAGAGAACGGAGTTGATTTGACAGCCCGATTGGAGATCAAAGTTGATTTGACGGCCCGATGTTGGGATCGGGGTTGATCTGACTGCCCGATTAGATATCAGAGTTGATTTGACGGCCCGATGTTGAGATCGAAGTTGATTTGACTGCCCGATTGGAGATCAGAGTTAATTTGACGGCCCGATATTAATATCGGGGTTGATCTGACCGTCCGATTGGAGATCAGAGTTGATTTGATGGTCTGATTAGAGATCGGAGTTGATTTGATTGCCCGATTGGAGATTGAAGTTGATTTGACGGCCCGATGTTGAGATCGGGGTTGATCTGACGGCCCGATTAGATATCAGAGTTGATTTGACGGTCCGATTGGAGATCGAAGTTGATTCGTAGGTCCGATATTGAAATCGAGGCTGATCTGACCGTCTGATTGGAGATCGGAGTTGATTTGACGGCCCAATATTGAGATCAGGGTTAATCTGACGGTCAGATTGGAGATTCGAGTTGATTTGACGGCCCATATTGAGTTTGGGGTTGATCTGACGGTCCGATTAGAAATTGGAGTTGATTTTGCGACCCAATAATGAGATCGGGGTTGATCTAACTGTCTAATTGGAGATCAGAGTTGATTTGACGGCCCGCTGTTGAGATCGAGGTTGATTTGACGGCCCGATTAGAGATCAGGGTTGATTTTAAGGTCCGATTGGAGATCGTGTTTGATCTGACTGTCCGATTGGAGATCGGAGTTAATTTTAAGGCCCGATACTGAGATCAGGGTTAATCTGAAGGTTCGATTGGGGATCGGAGTTGATTTGACAGCCCGATATTGTGATCGGGGTTGATCTGACGGTCTGATTGGTGATCAGAGTTGATTTGACGGTCCGATTGGAGATCAAAATTGATTTGATTGCCCGATTGGAGATCATAGGTGATTTAACGGCCCGATGTTGAGATCGGGGTTGATCAGACGGTCCGATTGGATATCGGAGTTGATTCGAAGGCCCGATATTGACATCGAGGTTGATCTGAGAGTTTGATTGGAGATTGGAGTTGATTTGACGGCTCAATATTGTGATCGGGGTTAATCTAGCAGTCAGATTGGAGATCCGAGTTGATTTGACGACCCGATGTTGAGATCGGACGGTCAGATTGGATATCAAAGTTGGTTTGATGGCCCGATGTTGAGATCGGGGTTAATCTGACCGTTCGATTGGAGATCAGAGTTGATTTGACGGTTTGATATTGAGATCGGAGTTGATTTGACGGCCCGATGTTGAGATCGGGGTTGATCTGACGGTCCGATTGGAGATCAGAGTTGATTTGGCAGTCCGATATTGAGATCGGGTTATTCTGACAGTCCATTTGGAGATCAGAGTTGATTTGATTGCCCGATATTGAGATCGGGGTTGATTTGACGGTCCGATTGGAGATAGAAGTTGATTTGACGGCCCGATATTGAGATCGGGGTTGATCTGACGGCCCGATTGGAGATCAGAGTTAATTTGACGGTCCGATTGGAGATAGGAGTTGATTTGACTGCCTAATTGGAGATCAAAGTTGATTTGACTGCCCGATATTGAGATCGGTGTTGATTGGACGGTTCGATTGGAGATCATTGTTAATTTGACAGCCCGATATTAAAGTCGAGGTTGATCTGACGGTCCGATTGGAGATCACAGTTGATTTAAAGGCCCGATGTTGAGATCGGGGTTGATCAGGCGGTCCGATTGGAGATCTAAGTTGATTTTATGGCCCGATATTAAGGTCGGGGTTGATATGATGGTCTGATTGGAGATCACAGTTTATTTGACGGCCCGATGTTGAGATCGGGATTGATCAGACGGTCCGATTGGAGATCAGAGTTGATTCGAAGGCCCGATATTGAAATTAAGGTTGATCTGACGGTCTGATTGGAGATCGGAGTTGATTTGACGGCCCGATATTGAGATCGGGATTAATTTGACGGTCAGATTAGAGATTCGAGTTGATTTGACGACCCGATATTGAGTTTGAGGTTGATCTGACGGTCCGATTGGAGATCGGAGTTGATATTGCTGCCCAATATTGAGATCGGGGTTGATCTAACGGTCCGATTGGAGATCAGAGTTGATTTAACAGCCCGATTGGAGATCGGGGTTGATCTGACGGTCTGATTAGAGATCGAAGTTGATTTTGGGCCCAATATTGAGATCGGGGTTGATCTGACGGTTCGATTGGAGATCAGAGTTGATTTGACAGCCCGATTGGAGATCGGGGTTGATCTGACTGTCTGATTGAGATCGGAGTTGATTTGACGGCTCAATATTGAGATCGGGGTTGATCTGACGGTTCGATTGGAGATCAGAGTTGATTTGACAGCTCGACATTTAGATCGGGGTTGATCTGACGGCCCGATTGAAGATCGTAGTTGATTTGACAGCTCGATACTGAGATCGGTGTTGATCTGACGGTCCGATTGGAGATCGAAGTTTATTTGACAGCTCGATACTGAGATCGGGGTTGATGTGACGGTCCATTTGGAGATCGAAGTTGATTTGAACGCCCGATATTGAGATCGGGGCCCATCTAACGGTCCGATTAGAGATTGCCGTTGATTTGACGGCCCGATGTTGAGATCGGGGTTGATCTCACGGTCTGATTGAAGATTAGAGCTGATTTAACGGCCCGATCTAGAGATCGGGGTTGATCTGACGGTCCAATTGGAGATCGGAGTTGATTTGACGGCCCGATGTTGAGATCGAGGTTCATCTGACGGCCCGATTAGAGATTAGAGTTGATTTTAAGGTCCGATTGGAGATCGTGTTTGATCTGACGGTCCGATTGGAGATCGGAGTTGATTTTTAAGGCCCGATGCTGAGATCAGGGTTAATCTGAAGGTTCGATTGGGGATTGGAGTTGATTTGACAGCCCGATATTGTGATCGGGGTTGATCTGATGGTCCGATTGGAGATCGAAGTTGATTTGACGGTCCGATTGGAGATTGGAGTTGATTTGACTGCCCGATTAGAGATAAGAGTTAATTTGACTGCCCGATGTTGAGATCGGGGTTGATATGACGGCCCGATTGGAGATCAGAGTTGATTTAACGGTCCGATTGGAGATCAGAGTTGATTTGTTTGCCCGATTGGAGATCAAAGTTGATTTGGCGGCCCGATATTGAGATCGGGGTTGATCTGACGGTCTGATTGGAGATCAGAGTTGATTTGACGGCCAGATATTAAGGTCAGGGTTGATCTGACTTTCCGATTGGAGATTACAGTTGATTTGATGGCTCGATGTTGAGATTAGAGTTGATCAAACGGTCTGATTGGAGATCAGATTTGATTCGAAGGCCCGATATTGAGATCGAGGTTAATCTGGCAGTCAGATTGGAGATCAGAGTTGATTTGACGGCCCAATGTTGAGATCGGGGTTGATCTAACGGTCCGATTAGATATCAAAGTTGCTTTAACAGCCCGATTTTGAGATCAGAGTTGATTTGACGGCCTGATATTGAGTTCGGGGTTGATGTGATGGTCCGATTGGAGATCGGAGTTGATTTTATGGCCCGATATTGAGATTGGGGTTGATCTGACGGTCCGATTAGAGATCAGAGGTTATTTGACAGCCCGATTGGAGATCGGGGTTGATCTGACGATCTGATTGGAGGTCAGAGTTGATTTGACGGTCCGATGTTGAGATTGGGGTTGATCTGGCGGCCCGATTAGAGATCAGAGTTGATTTGAAGATTCGATTGGAGATCGGGTTTGATCTGACGGTCCGCTTGGTGAACGGAGTTGATTTGAAAGCCCGATGTTGAGATCGGGGTTGATCTGATGGTTCGATTGGAGATCGGAGTTGATTTGACAGCCCGATATTGTGATCGGGGTTGATCTGACGGTTTAATTCGAGATCGGAGTTGATTTGACGGTCCGATTAGAGATCGGAGTTGATTTGACAGCCCGATTGGAGATCAAAGTTGATTTGACGGCCCGATGTTGAGATCGGGGTTGATCTGACGGCCCGATTAGATATCAGAGTTGATTTGACGGCCCGATGTTGAGATTAAAGTTGATTTGACTGCCCGATTGGAGATCAGAGTTAATTTGACGGCCCGATATTAATATCGGGGTTGATCTGACCGTTCGATTGGAGATCAGAGTTGATTTGATGGTTTGAATAGAGATCGGAGTTGATTTGATTGCCCGATTGGAGATTGAAGTTGATTTGACGGCCCGATGATGAGATCGGGGTTGATCTGACGGCCCGATTAGATATCAGAGTTGATTTGACGGTCCGATTGGAGATCGGAGTTAATTCGTAGGCCCGATATTGAAATTGAGATTGATCTGACGGTCTGATTGGAGATCGGAGTTGATTTGACGACCCAATATTGAGATCGGGGTTAATCTGACGGTCAGATTGGAGATTCGAGTTGATTTGACGGCCCGATATTGAGTTTGGGGTTGATCTGACGGTCCGATTAGAAATCAGAGTTGATTTTGTGACCCAATATTGAGATTGGGGTTGATCTAACGGTCTAATTGGAGATCAGAGTTGATTTGACGGCCCGCTTTTGAGATCGAGGTTGATCTGACGGCCTGATTAGAGAATAGAGTTGATTTTAAGGTCCGATTGGAGATCGTGTTTGATCTGACTGTCCGATTGGAGATCGGAGTTGATTTTATAGCCCGATACTGAGATCAGGGTTAATCTGAAGGTTCGATTGGGGATCGGAGTTGATTTGACAGCCCGATATTGTGATCGGGGTTGATCTGACGGTCTGATTGGTGATCAGAGTTGATTTGACGGTCCGATTGGAGATCGAAGTTGATTTGACTGCCCGATTGGAGATCAGAGTTGGTTTGACGGCCCGATGTTGTGATCGGGGTTGATCTGACGGCCTGATTGGAGATCAGAGTTGATTTGATAGTCCGATTGGAGATCGAAGTTGATTTGACTGCCCGATTGGAGATCAAAGTTGATTTGGCGGCCCGATATTGAGATCGGGGTTGATATGACAGTCCGATTAGAGATCAGAGTTGATTTAACGGCCCGATATTAAGGTCGGGGTTGATCTGACGGTCTGATTGGAGATCACAGTTGATTTGATGGCTCGATGTTGAGATCGGGGTTGATCAGACGGTCCGATTGGAGATCGGAGTTGATTCGATGGCCCGATATTGAGATCGAGGTTGGTCTGACAGTTCGATTGGAGGTCGGAGTTGATTTGACGGCTCGATATTGAGATCGGGGTTAATCTAGCAGTCAAATTAGAGATCCGAGTTGATTTGACGACCCGATGTTGAGATCGGGGTTGATCTGACGGTCCGATTGGATATCAAAGTTGCTTTGACGGCCCGATGTTGAGATCGGTGTTGATCTGACCGTTCGATTGGAGATCGGAGTTGATTTGACGGCCCGATATTGAGTTCTTGGTTGATCTGACGGTCTGTTTGGAGATCAGAGTTGATTTTATGGCTTAATATTGAGATCGGGGTTGATCTGACAGCCCGATTGGAGATCGGAGTTGATTTGACAGCCCGATTGGAGATTGGGGTTGATCTGACGGTCTGATTATTGATCGGAGTTGATTTATCAACCCGATGTTGAGATCGAGGTTGATTTGACGGCCCGATTAGAGATCAGAGTTGATCTGACAGTCAGATTGGAGATCACAGTTGATTTGAAGGTCCGATGTTGAGATCGAGGTTGATCCGAAGGTCCGATTGGGGATCGGAGTTGATTTGACAGCCCGATATTGTGATCGGGGTTGATCTGATGGTTCGATTGGAGATCGGAGTTGATTTGACGGTCCGATTGGAGATTGGAGTTGATTTGACTGCCCGATTAGAGATAAGATTTAATTTGACTGCCCGATGTTGAGATTGGGGTTGATTTGATGGCCCGATTGGAGATCAGAGTTGATTTGACGGTCCGATTGGAGATCAGAGTTGATTTGTTTGCCCGATTGGAGATCAAAGTTGATTTGGCGGCCCGATATTGAGATCGGGGTTGATTTGACGGTCTGATTGGAGATCAGAGTTGATTTGACGGCCAGATATTCAGGTCGGGGTTGATCTGACTGTCCGATTGGAGATCACAGTTGATTTGATGGCTCGATGTTGAGATCGTAGTTGATCAGACGGTCTAATTGGAGATCAGAGTTGATTCGAAGGCTCGATATTGAGATCGAGGTTAATCTGGCAGTCAGATTGGAGATCCGAGTTGATTTGATGGCCCGATGTTGAGATCGGGGTTGATCTAACGGTCTGATTGGATATCAAAGTTGCTTTAACAGCCTAATTTTGAGATTAGAGTTCATTTGAAGGCCTGATATTGAGTTCGGGGTTGATGTGATGGTCCCATTGGAGATCGAAGTTGATTTTATGGCCCGACATTGAGATTGGGGTTGATTTGACGGTCTGATTAGAGATCAGAGTTGATTTGATAGCCCGATTGGAGATCGGGGTTGATCTGACGATCTGATTGGAGATCAGAGTTGATTTGACGGCCCGATATTGAGATTGAGGTTGATCTGGCGGCCCGATTAGAGATCAGAGTTGATTTGAAGATCCGATTGGAGATCGGGTTTGATCTGACGGTCCGATTGGAGAACGGAGTTGATTTGAAAGCCCGATGTTGAGATCGGGGTTGACCTAAAGGTTTGATTAGAGATCGGAGTTGATTTGACATCCCGATATTATGATCGGGGTTGATCTGAAGGTTTAATTCGAGATCGGAGTTGATTTGACGGTCCGATTAGAGACCGGAGTTGATTTGACTGCCCGATTGGAGATCAAAGTTGATTTGACGGCCCGATGTTGAGATCGGAGTTGATTTGACTGCCCGATTGGAGATCAGAGTTGATTTGACGGCCCGATATTGATATCGGGGTTGATCTGACCGTCCGATTGGAGATCAGAGTTGATTGATGGTCTGATTAGAGATCAGAGTTGATTTGACTGCCCGATTGGAGATCGAAGTTGATTTGACGGCCCGATGTTGAGATCGGGGTTGATCTGACGGCCCGATTAGATATCAGAGTTGATTTGACGGTCCGATTGGAGATCGGAGTTGATTCGAAGGCCCGATATTGAAATCGAGGTTGATCTGACGGTCTGATTGGAGATCGGAGTTGATTTGACGGCCCGATATTGAGATTGGGGTTAATCTGACGGTCAGATTGGAGATTCGAGTTGATTTAACGGCCTGATATTGAGTTAGGGGTTGATCTGACAGTCCGATTAGAAATCGGAGTTGATTTTGCTGTCCAATATTGAGATCAGGGTTGATCTGACGGTCCAATTGGAGATCAAAGTTGATTTGACAGCTCGATTGGAGATCGGGGTTGATCTGACGGTCTGATTGGAGATCGAAGTTGATTTAATGGCCCGATATTGAGATCGGGGTTGATCTGACGGTCCAATTGGAGATCAAAATTAATTTAACTGCCCGATATTGGGATCGGGGTTGATCTGACGGCCTGATTGGAGATCAGAGTTGATTTGACAGCCCGATTAGAGATCGGGATTGATCTGACGGTCTGATTGGAGATCAGAGTTGATTTAACGGCCCGATATTGAGATCGGGGTTGATCTGACCGTTTGATTGGAGATCAGAATTAATTTAACGGCCCGATATTGAGATCGGGGTTGATCTGACGGTCCGATTAGAGATCGAAGTTGCTTTTACGGCCCGATGTGAAGATCGGAGTTGATTTTACGGCCCAATATTGAGATCGGGGTTGATCTGACGGTCCGATTGGAGATCGGAGTTGATTTGACAGCTCGATTAGAGATCGGGGTTAATCTGACGGTCTGATTAGAGATCGAAGTTAATTTGACGGCTCAATATTGAGATCGGGGTTGATCTGACGGTTCGATTGGAGATCAGAGTTGATTTGACAGCCCGACATTTAGATCGGGGTTAATCTGACAGTCCGATTGGAGATCGTAGTTGATTTGATTACCCGATGCTGAGATCGGTGTTGATCTGACGGTATGATTGGAGATCGGAATTGATTTGACAGCTCAATACTGAGATAGAGGTTGATGTGACGGTTCATTTGGAGATCGAAGTTGATTTGAAGGCCCGATATTGAGATCGGGGTTAATTTAACGGTCCGATTAGAGATTGCAGTTGATTTGACGGCCCGATGTTGAGATCAGGGTTGATCTCACGGTCTGAATGAAGATTGGAGCTGATTTGACGGCCTGATCTAGAGATCGGGGTTGATCCTACGGTCCAATTGGAGATCGGAGTTGATTTGACAGCCCGATGTTGAGATCGAGGATGATCTGACGGCCCGATTAGAGATCAGAGTTGATTTGAAGGTCCGATTGGAGATCGTGTTTGATTTGACGGTCCGATTGGAGATCGGAGTTAATTTGAATGCCCGATGCTGAGATCAGGGTTAATCTGAAGGTTTGATTGGGGATCGTAGTTGATTTGACAGTCCGATATTGTGATCAGGGTTGATCTGACGGTCTGATTGGTGATCAGAGTTGATTTGACGGTCCGATTGGAGATCGGAGTTGATTTAACTGCCCGATTGGAGATCAGAGTTGATTTAACAGCCCGATGTTGAGATCGGGGTTGATCTGACGGCCTGATTGGAGATCAGAGTTGATTTGACTGTTCGATTGGAGATCGAAGTTGATTTGACTGCCCGATTGGAGATCAACGTTGATTTGGCGGCCCGATATTGAGATCGGGATTGATATGACGGTCCGATTAGAGATTAGAGTTGATTTGACTGCCCGATATTAAGGTCGGGGTTGATCAGACAGTTCGATTGGAGATCGGAGTTGATTTGACGGCTCGATATTGAGATCTGGGTTAATCTGGCAGTCAAATTGGAGATCCGAGTTGATTTGACGACCCGATGTTGAGATCGGGAGTTGATCTGACGACTGATTGGATATCAAAGTTGCTTTGACGGCCTGATATTGAGATCGTGGTTGATCTGACCGTTCGATTGGAGATTGGAGTTGATTTGACGACCCGATATTGAGTTCTGGGTTGATCTGACGGTCCGATTGGAGATCAGAGTTAATTTTATGGCTTGATATTGAGATCGGGGTTGATCTGACGGCCCGATTGGAGATCGGAGTTGATTTGACAGCCCGATTGGAGATCGGAGTTGATTTGACAGCCCGATTGGAGATCGGGGTTGATCTGACGGTCTGATTGTTGATCGGAGTTGATTTATCGGCCTGATGTTGAGATCAAACAGACGCTCCGATCAAAAGTTAGAAAGTTTTGAATCTGACCTCGTGTTACTAAGAGTGCACGTACGTCGAGATGACGGGGCCAGCCACGTGGGGCCAGCCACCTGGGCCCTGCCACGTGGAGCCATAGGTAGACCTGCAACTGCCTCTGGTAGACCCGCTTCCATTGGGTCTGTAAATATAAGTGCACCCCTAGGCAAAAATCAATTGAGAAACGCTCTAGAACTCTGCCCATTTCGTTTCTTAGCCAGATTTCTAGTGCTCCAAACCCAGATTTTATCACTCGAACACATAGGTATACTCATATACTACCATATATCAAAAATTAACCGGTGCAAATGGATGTTAGAAGCCTACCAAGTGGCAAAAAGCCCGTGTAGCAGTCCATTGTAAGTATTTTTATGATCAGAAAGTTCATACTACTTCATTGCTCATTTATACACTTGCGCGTTAAGTTTTGTTTTTTGATTATGCCCGGAACTCAGTTCCGTGGCCCTTTTTGCTTACGTTTTCGTACATTTTAGTACATTTACGCATTTTTTGGCCTTTCTACAGCCCGGATCGTCGATTCATCGAATTTTTTAGTATACATGCCCTTCACCGGACAGGGTTATCTTCCCAGTCTCGGTTTGACTTATTTTTGTATATATTTAACTATATATATACTAACTTTTCAATTCTGTCAAGCCTGGATGTCAAATCCGTGGCAGTTTACTGTTTATATATATAAATTTTTTTGACTTATTTGGGCTTGGATTTCTACTTCTGGCTTTTTTATTGCTTTAATATATATATATATATATATATATATATATATATATATATATATATATATACTAACTGTATATATTAACATTTACATTCCAGTTCTGCCTGGATCATTTCATGGCCTTTTCACTTCTTTTATAAATATATATATACTTACATTTCTGTCCAGGCAAATGATAGAATGTCCATCGCCCTTTACAGTTTTTTATATATATATTTACTTTCTGTCGAGCCTGGACAGTTTCGCAGCTCTTTTACAGCTTATATATATATATATATATATATATATATATATATATATATATATATATATATATATATATATATATATATATATATCTATTTCAATTCTGTCGAGCCTGGATCATTCTGTGGCTCTTTTACAGTTTATATATATATATATAGATATATATATGTATTTCCATTCAGATGAGCCTGGACCCTTTTCATGGCTCTTTATTGCTTTTATAAATATATATATTTTTTCATTCCAGTTCAGGCATAGGATTTTACATCCGTCGCCCTTTATTGCTTTTATATATATATTTCAATTCTGTCATGTCTGGATTACTCCATGGCTTTTTATAGTTTTTATAAATAAATAAATAAATATATATATATATATATATATATATATATATATATATATTTACATTTCAGTTCGGGCATCGGAGTGAAAATCCATCGCCCTTTACAGCTTTCTTATATATATTACTATATATATATATATATTATTCATTGTGACTAAAATTGCTGCTATAAATATTCATTTGATATGAATCGGTGCTAATATCTCTTTGGGCGAACTAGATTTCTTTAAATCTCGCCAATGCTATCTTTCAAATGGTTCAAAATAGGTTCATACAGAACCGGGAAGCTAGAATGGCTGAGATTTACTTAAATCTAGCAGTTTTTCTAGTTTTATTCATTCGAAAATCAACCTCGCGGCCCTTAGATAGCTATCTAGTGGGAACGAGATGCTTTAGCTACGCGCATACTAGGATTTACTGATGAATCCTTGGTTCTTGTGACATCTGGATAAATATACATTTTCTGTGCATATTTGAGCTGTGCAGGTTTTCTTGGCTATTCTTATATGAGCCTAGGAATTGTGGGATTCATGATCAAACTGATCAGAATCTGATTCCCACGATAGACAAACTTTACATTACAAATGTACCCTGCCAGTTTTTCTATAAAATGTACATCTAAAAGACCTTAAAACTGTTATCCGGGTTTAACGTCTCAACATAGTGAAATAGTTTTTTGTCGTGCTAGAGTCACTCCGATGGCTTTCATGCCCATGAGAAGACCGACACTTGTATATATTTTGTGGTCGAGGATGCTTCGCAGCCCGACAATTCACCAGTCAAATTGAGCCAAAAGGCTAAAACGATAAAATGGAAGTATCAACCGGCTTCTATTCCTATGAGAGCTTAGGGTTTTGAAAAATACCTTTCAAAACATCATTTAAATATCTTGTCTAAAAAGGACTTTTGCAAATCAAATCAAACCCTTCGTATATAGGTTCAATGAAGCAAAGCACTACTTTCAATCAAAAAGCGTAGGCCCAATTTCTTCCAGCATTCACACACACATTGCAGATTTAAAAGGGAAATATTAAAAAGATGCGGTACCATATTTTTACGGGAGTTGTGGGGTGCCTAACACCTTCCCCACACTTAACCAAGCCCTCGAACTTAGAACTTCGGTTTCAAGATTCATTTTCGACAGTGTCCAGCAATTGGGCCTATTTTCAAATAAAACTCGGTTGAGTTGGTACAACCATTTCAAATCTACCAACTGGCAACTCTGTGAACCTTTCAAATCGTCGACATGATACATGTTGGCCATTTCCTAAAAAACCTTCACCCTTTTCATAAAAAAGATAAAATAAAGGTAGAAACAAGACTTAGGAAAATATAGAAAGATCCGGGTTCCGACCTCGACCCGCACGATTTTTTTCCCGACGTTGACAATAATTAAAATATCTAAAATAATATTAAAACTTTTAAATAAAGTTTATTGAAAAACCAACTTCATAGCTATTCAATAAAGCAATAAAATACCAAACAGACATCGAAATCAACCAAGACACTAATAGTTTGATTAGGAATTAGTTATTATTATTTCTAACGACTATTATAAACATATATAGGTTGCGTAAACACTTTCAAATAGCTTAAGTAGCTGATCTTCGCAAAGGCAAATTTTTCTAACTTCATTTAATTTCTATATTAAATGTAAGTCTTATATGTTAATATACAAACTTGTTATAAACGTTATTTGTGATATCTGTTATTAAAAAGGGTTATTACTTTTTGTTCAAGCATAACCAAACCATATAAACTATTATTTGTTTAAAATGTGTTTGATTTGATATCAAAGCATAGACTGTGGTAAAACTAATGTTGTTTGGTACAAATATATATACTGATACTATTTAAGACCGGCAGTTCTACACTATGATCGGCAGTTCTACACTGACCGGGTAGTTATGATATTGTGGTAGGGTGATATGCATACTCCTAGAATGTTTGGTTGAACAAATCAACTCGGGTTGCTAAGTCTTTATAACTGACAGAAACTCGTAATGTGTGGGGCTTGACAGATCAAACATCAGTATATATATATTGAACAACTCTTTGAACTACATGTTCATAAAATTCAGATATTGTGTGATTAGAAATTATGAATCTTTAAAACTTGCTGAGCCTTTTAAAGCTCATCCTTGCAAATGTTATTTTCCTTTGCAGCTGTGACCCATATCCCAGGAAGTTCAAGCACCCATTCATGTAGGTAGATAAAAATTCTATCAGAATAGATCTTATTGTATTAAGACTGGATTGTATTAGGTAACACCCTGATGTAATAGTTGAATTATATGTAATCAAATACTATTGTGTTATTAGTTTACCAGTTGAGTAGATTTACATTCTTAATAGTAAATAAGAATAAGTATAGTATCTATATAAACTATATATCTGAATGAGGGTATTGAATGATATTGGGAGTTCTGTAAGCACTAAGTGATGAGTTGATTTTATACCTACGAATCGATGTCCTTTATAACTTGATTCTTGGCTACTTCGAGTAGTTTTTATATCATTTTAGTTCGTTTTTGATTAGGTAACTGCAGGAAGCAGATTGGACGGAAATTGGAGCTTAAAGGCAAAAATTCAGACTTCTATGGAAAAGTGGATACCCGCTGAGGCGGGCGTGCATAGTAATAATCACCCGCTGGGGCAGGGGTGCAGAAAAAAGTCCATCGGAAAGTGGACGCCCGCTGGGGCTGGTGTCAGCAAGAGTAAAACCCCCACTGGCGCGGGGGTATGGTAATTAAGTTGACAGTTTCTTGTTTCAATTAGGATTTTGCAGAAAGGAAAGGTTGTGTTTGGCTTGCGGCTAGAAGACTATATGAAGTCATGAGAGGGGCTGGTACACATATACTGAGACATATTTCAAGCCCTAGTTCATGACTTTGATGCGGGAGGAGATTTGAAGTGGAGCTTAGCACGACGAACGTAAAGCGAACGTGGAGACGAGTAACGAAAGATTTTCAGATTCTTCTTTCTCTCTTCATATTTACTTTGTATTCAGAATGATTAATACTCTGTGGATTATTGGTTTTTATTCATTTATGATGAGCTAAATTCTTATTTAAGCCTATGACGGATCTTGTTATGTAACGGAGGATTGAATAGCTTTCAATTTAGTTTATGAATATTATTTCTAGGTTATTTGCTATGGTTTGTGCATAATTTATATAGTTGCTTGATCACCAATTATCTGTTATCCCATATGAATTCGAGAGATGACATATGGGATTGGAACTAGCCATGGTGACATATGTTTGTGATTTCTTCTGTTAGTTGGGATTCATAATTCATGTATAGGATAGAGATATCTATGCATCATATGTAATCTGATAAGAACTTGATATTAAACCTTTTTCAATTATAATTCACATAGAGATATAGTGAGTTAATTAATTAGGGTGTCTTGCTTAACTCTAACAATCGTGGATTTGAGTGAGTATGGGTATAATGCATCGAGAGATGGTTTTATCTACTGTTGTGTTCTTGGTTAATAATCTAGAATAATTGATATAAACTGAAGGAAAGTATATTATTCGAAGTGAAATAATAAGTGAAGTTGTCTGCTTAATTCTCCAAAACTTGTTAAAATCCTGAATTAGTGTTAATTTTGGTCTCAGTAGTAGTCTATTATACAAATCATCATCTAATCATTAATTTAATAAAGCTGAAATAATATAAAATTGGTACTTGTTTGAATAAATTAGAATTATTATCTCTGTGTGTACGATACTTGATCTTATCATTATATTACTTGTTGACCACGTACACTTGCGTGTGGTGCATATAGATTTTCACCAACAAGTTTTTGGCGCCGTTGCCGGGGACAGTAATTGCGTTTATTACTTATAATATCAGTTTAATTAGTTCAGTTTTAGTATATATTTATATTTATATTTTTTATTTTGTGGTTTATTGGTTATTTCAGGTAGTCTTGAGTAGTGCATGCAAACTCAATCGAAGAAGCCAGATTTTTTGCCTTTCGAGGACGACATCGACAAACGCTTTCAGAAGTTTACTAAGTGGATTGCAAAGACTCGAGAAGAACTTGAAACACCCAAAGACAACATGGCTGCTGAACCGGAAGATAAACCACTGAAGGATTATGCTACACCAAGAATTGTAGAAATTTAGTCAAGTATAACCAGACCAACAATTAATGCCAATAATTTTGGGATCGAGTCTGGAACGATACAGATGGTGCAGAATAATTGCCAGTTTGGGGGCAACCCGAAAGATGACCCGAACGAGCACATCATTATTTTTATAGAAATCTGCGACACCTTTAAGTGCAACGGAGTGTCAGATGATGCTATCAGATTGAGATTGTTTCCGTTCACACTTAGAGATAAGGCGAAGGGTTGGCTCCATTCGCTACTACCTGGGTCAATCACCACATGAAACGATTTAGGGCAAAAATTTCTGGCCAAATTCTTTCAACCTTCAAAAACACATAAAATGACGACGGATATTTCTTCATTTGTACAGCTACAGGGAGAGCCACTTTATGAAGCATGGGAACGGTACAAAGAGCTGTTGAGAAAGTGCCCACACCATGGATTTTCGCATTAGATGCAGATGATTACTTTTTACAACGGGTTAGGGAGTCATATACGGACCAGCATCGATGCAGCCTCAAGTGGAGCTTTTATGGCAAAGAAGTTTGAGGATGCATGGGACTTGATAGAGACCATGGCGGTAAATAACTATCAGTGGCTGACAGATAGAATGTCTCAACCCAAGGCAGCGGGTATTTTGGAAGTGGACACTGTGACAGCTCTATCTGTACAAATAGTAGCATTATCGAAGAAAATGGATGCCATGTTAATAGGGAATGTAAAGAAGGTATCATTTATATGTGAACTTTGTGTAGGTGAACATCCAACAGAGCATTGTGCGATCAACCCAGCTTTAGTACAGTTTGTGGGTATCTATAACAGACCACCAATACATATCAAAATGCATACAATCAGGGGCAAGGAACCATCTGAACTTTTCTTGGAGAAACAACTAGAATCAGAATCAGTAGCAGGCTCCACGAACATCATACCCACCTAGTTTTCAGAATCAAAATCAACTGGCAGCTCTTCATCAAGAGAAAAAGACAGATTTGGAGGAAATACTGGCAAAATATATAACAGGAAATGAAGCGGCAATGAAAACTCAAGCGGCTGCGATCAAGAATCTAGAAACTCAATTGGACAGATTGCGAGTGCGTTAAATAATAGACCCCAAGGAACCTTACCTAGTGACACAGAAAAGAATCCGAGGGGAGGTCATGAACAATGTCAAGCTGTCACACTTCGGAGTGGGAAACAGTTAGCCGAGCAGGATTCAGAGAA
>CM035123.1:25867285-25999746 GCA_020205555.1 Panax stipuleanatus
CCAATCGGACAGTCAGATCAACCGCGATCTCAACATCGATCTGTCAAATCAACTCCGATCTCCAATCGGACCGTCAGATCAACCCTCTCAACATCGGGCCTTCAAAACTACACTACGATCTCCAATAGGACCGTAAGATCAACCCCGATCTCAACATCAGGCCGTCATATCAACTCTGATCTACAATCGGACTGTCAGATCAACCCTGATTTCAACATCGGGCTGTCAAATCCTCTGATCTCCAATCGGACCTTTAATCAAAACCAATCTCAACATCGGGCCTTCAAATAACTCTAATTTCCATAGGACCATCAAATCAACCCCGATCTCAACATCGGGACGTCAAATCAACTCTAATCTCCAATCGAACTGTCAGATCAACCTCGATCTCAACATCGGGCCGTCAAATCAACTCCGATCTCCTATCAAACCGTCAGATCAACCATGATCTCAATATCGGGCCGTCATATCAACTCTGATCTCTAATCGGATCGTCAAATCAACCCTGACCTTAATATTAGGCCATCAAATCAACTCTGATCACCAATCGGACCGTCAGATCGACCCCGATCTCAACATCGAGCTTTTAAATCAGCTACGAGCTCCAATCGGGAAGTCAAATCAACTTCGATCTCCAATCAGACCATCAAATCAACTTCAATCTCCAATTGAACCGTTAGATCAACCGCGATCTCAACATCGGGCCATCAAATCAACTTCGATCTCCAATCAGGCCGTCAAATCAACTCCGATCTCCAATCGTACCGTTAAATCAACTCTGATCTCCAATCGGACCGTCAAATCAACCCCGATCTCAATATCGGGCCGTCAAATCAACTCCATCTCCAATCGGACCATCCGATTACCCCAATCTCAATATCCCGTCAAATCAACTCCGATCTCCTATCGGACCGTCACATCAACCCCGATCTCATATCAGGCCGTCAAATCAACTTTGATCTGTAATCAGACTGTCAGATCAACCCCATCTCAACATCAGGCCATCAAATCAACTCCGATCTCCTATCGGACAGTCAGATAAGCCCCGACCTCAAAATTGGGCAGTCAAATCAACTCCGATCTCCAATCGAACCGTCAGATCAACCCCGATCTCAATATCGGGCCGTCAAATAAACTCTGATCTCCAATCGGACCTTCAAATCAACTCCGATCTCAATATCAGGCCGTTAAATCAACTCTAATCTCCAATCGAATTGTCAGTTCAACCCCCGATCTCAATATCGGGCCATCAAATCAACTCTGATCTCTAATCGACTGTCAGATCAACCCGATCTCAACATCGAGCCGTTAAATCAACTATGATCTCCAATCGAGCTGTTAAATCAAACTCGATCTCAACATCGAGCTGTTAAATCAACTTCGATCTCTAATCGAACCGTCAAATCAACCGCGATCTCAACATCGGGATGTCAAATCAACTCCGATCTCCATCAGACCGTCAGATCAACCCCGATCTCAATATTGGGTCGTTTAATCAACTTCGATCTCAAATCAGACCGTCAAATCATCCCCGATCCCAATATCGGGCCGTCAAATCAAGTTCGATCTCCAATCGTACCGTCAGATCAACCCTGATCTAAATATCGGGCCGTCAAATCAACTTTGATCTCCAATCGGACCGTCCAGATCAACCCCGACCTCAATATCAGTTCGTCAATCAACTCCGAATCTCCAATCGGACCGTTCAGATCAACCCCTATCCCCAACATCGGGCCATCAAATCAATTCTGATCTCTAATCGGGCCGTTAAATCAACTCTGATCTCTAATCAGACCGTCAGATCAACCCTGATCTCAATATCAGGCCCTCAAATCAACTCTGATCTCTAATCAGACCTTCAGATCAACCTCGATCTTAACATCGGGCCTTTAAATCAACTTCGATCTCAATCGGGTAGTCAAATAAACTCTGATCTCAAATCAGACCTCAAATCAACTCCGATATCCAATCGGACCGACATATCAAACCTGAATCTCAACATCGAAAGATCAAATAAACTCCGATCTCCAATCGGACCTTCAAATAAACTCCGATCTCCAATCGAACCATCAGATCAACTCTGATCTCAACATTGAGCCGTCAAATCAACTCCGATCTCCAATCGGACCGTCAGATAAAGCCTCGACCTCAATAGGTCCGTCAATCAACTTCCGATCTCCTAAGCGAACCGTCAGATCAACTACGATCCCAATATCGGGCCGTCAATCAATTCTGATCTCCAATCGGCCTGTCAGATCAACCCCGATCTTAATATCGGGCAATCAAATCTACTACGATCTCCAATCGGACCGTCCGATCAACAATAATCTCAACATCGAGCCGTCAAAGCAACTTTGATATCCAATCTGACAGTCAGAATCAACTTCGATCTCAACATCGGGTCATCAAATCAACTCGGATCTTCAATCTGACCATCAGATCAACCCCGATCTCAATATCGGGCCGTCAAATCAACTCCGATCTCCAATCGGACTGTCAAATCCAACCCTCGATCTTAATATCGGGCCGTCAAATCTACTTCGATCTCCACTTGGACTGTCCGATCAACAATGATCTCAACCATCGAGCCGTCATAGTAACTCTGATATCTAATTCTGACCGTCAGATCAACCCCGATCTCAATATCGGGTCGTCAAATCAACTCGGATCTCCAATTTGACCGTCAGATCAACCCCGATCTCAATATCGGCCTGTCAAATCAACTTCGATCACCAATTGGATCGTCAGATCTATCCCGATCCCAATATCGGGCCATCAAATAGACTCTGATCTCCAATCGGACCGTCAGATCAACCCTGATCTCAACATCGGGCCCTCAAATCAACTCTGATCTCTAATTTGACAGTCAGATCAACCCTGACCTCAATATCGGGCAGTCAAATCAACTCTGATCTCTAATCGACCGTCAGATCAACCTCGATCTCAACATCGGGCCTTCAAATTAACTCCGATCTCCAATCGGGCAGTCAAATCAACTCTGATCTCTAATCAGACCGTCAAATCAACTCTGATCTCCAATCAGACCGACAGATCAAACCCGATCTCAACATCGAGAGATCAAATAAACTCCAATCTCTAAACGGACCTTCAAATAAACTCTTATCTCCAATCGGACCGTCAAATCAACTCTGATCTCAATATTAAGCCGTCAAATCAACTCCGGTCTCCAATCGAACAGTCATATAAATCTTGACCTCAATATCGGTTCGTCAAATCAACTCCGATCTCCAAACGAACCGTCAGATCAACCACGATCTTAATATCGGGCTGTCAAATCTACTCCGATCTCCAATTGGACAGTCAGATCAACAATGATCTCAATATTGAGCCGACAAAGCAACTTCGATATCCAATCGGACCGTCAGATCAACCCCGATCTCAACATCGGGTCGTCAATCAACTTGGATCTTTAATCTGACCGTCAGATCAACCCCGATCTCAATATGGGGCCGTCAAATCAACTTCGATCACCAATTGGACCATCAGATCAACCTCGATCTCAAGATCGGGCCTTCGAATAAATTCTAATCTTCAATCGTACCGTCTGATCAACCCCGATCTCAACATCGGGTCGTCAAATCAACTGTGATCTCCAATCGGACCGTCAGATCAACCCCTACCTTAATATCGGGCTGTCAAATCAACTTTGATCTCCAATCGGACAGTTAGATCAACCTCGATCTCAATATCGGACAGTCAAAATCAAGTCTGATCTCTAATCGGGTAGTTAAATCAACTCCGATCTCCAATCGGTCCGTCAAATCAACTTTGATCTCCAATCGGACTGTCTGATCAACCCTGATCTCAACATCGGGCAGTCAAATTAACTCCGATCTCTAATCGGACCTTCGGATCAACCCCAATCTCAACATCGGGCCTTTAAATCAACTCCGATCTTCAATCGGACCGTCAGATCAAACCCGTTCTCCAATCGAACCTTCAAATCAACTCTAATCTCCAATCGGGCCGTCAGATCAACCTCGATCTCAACATCGGGCCGTCAAATCAACTCTGATCTCCAATCGAATAGTCAGATCAACTTCAATATTAAGATCGGGCCATCAAATCAACTCCAATCTTTAATCGGACCGTGAGATCAACCCCGATCTCAACGTCGGGCTGTCAAATCAACTCCGATCTCCAAATGGACCGTCAGATCAACCCCGACCTCAATATCGGGTCGTCAAATCAACTTCAATCCCCAATCAGACAGTCAGATCAACACCGATCTCAACATCGGGCTGTCAAATCAACTCCTATCTCCAATCGGAGTGTCAGATCAATCCCGATCTCAATATCGGGCCGTCAAATCAACTCTGATCTCCAATCGGACAGTCAGATCAATCGCGATCTCAACATCGATATGTCAAATCAACTCCGATCTCCAATCGGACCGTCAGATCAAACCCGGTCTCAACATCGGGCCTTCAAATCAACTACGATCTCCAATAGGACCGTAAGATCAACCCCGATCTCAACATCAGGCCGTCATATCAACTCTGATCTACAATCGGACTGTCAGATCAACCCTGATTTCAACATCGGGCTGTCAAATCGACTCTGATCTCCAATCGGACCTTTAAATCAAAACCAATCTCAACATCGGGCCTTCAAATAACTCTAATTTCCAATAGGACCATCAAATCAACCCCGATCTCAACATCGGGACGTCAAATCAACTCTAATCTCCAATCGAACTGTCAGATCAACCTCGATCTCAACATCGGGCCGTCAAATCAACTCCGATCTCCTATCAAACCGTCAGATCAACCATGATCTCAATATCGGGCCGTCATATCAACTCTGATCTCTAATCGGATCGTCAAATCAACCCTGACCTTAATATTAGGCCATCAAATCAACTCTGATCACCAATCGGACCGTCAGATCGACCCCGATCTCAACATCGAGCTTTTAAATCAGCTACGAGCTCCAATCGGGAAGTCAAATCAACTTCGATCTCCAATCAGACCATCAAATCAACTTCAATCTCCAATTGAACCGTTAGATCAACCGCGATCTCAACATCGGGCCATCAAATCAACTTCGATCTCCAATCAGGCCGTCAAATCAACTCCGATCTCCAATCGTACCGTTAAATCAACTCTGATCTCCAATCGGACCGTCAAATCAACCCCGATCTCAATATCGGGCCGTCAAATCAACTCCATCTCCAATCGGACCATCCGATTACCCCAATCTCAATATCGGGCCGTCAAATCAACTCCGATCTCCTATCGGACCGTCACATCAACCCCGATCTCAATATCAGGCCGTCAAATCAACTTTGATCTGTAATCAGACTGTCAGATCAACCCCATCTCAACATCAGGCCATCAAATCAACTCCGATCTCCTATCGGACAGTCAGATAAGCCCCGACCTCAAAATTGGGCAGTCAAATCAACTCCGATCTCCAATCGAACCGTCAGATCAACCCCGATCTCAATATCGGGCCGTCAAATAAACTCTGATCTCCAATCGGACCTTCAAATCAACTCCGATCTCAATATCAGGCCGTTAAATCAACTCTAATCTCCAATCGAATTGTCAGTTCAACCCCCGATCTCAATATCGGGCCATCAAATCAACTCTGATCTCTAATCGGACTGTCAGATCAACCCCGATCTCAACATCGAGCCGTTAAATCAACTATGATCTCCAATCGAGCTGTTAAATCAAACTCGATCTCAACATCGAGCTGTTAAATCAACTTCGATCTCTAATCGAACCGTCAAATCAACCGCGATCTCAACATCGGGATGTCAAATCAACTCCGATCTCCAATCAGACCGTCAGATCAACCCCGATCTCAATATTGGGTCGTTTAATCAACTTCGATCTCAAATCAGACCGTCAAATCATCCCCGATCCCAATATCGGGCCGTCAAATCAAGTTCGATCTCCAATCGTACCGTCAGATCAACCCTGATCTAAATATCGGGCCGTCAAATCAACTTTGATCTCCAATCGGACCGTCAGATCAACCCCGACCTCAATATCAGTTCGTCAAATCAACTCCGATCTCCAATCGGACCGTCAGATCAACCCCTATCCCAACATCGGGCCATCAAATCAATTCTGATCTCTAATCGGGCCGTTAAATCAACTCTGATCTCTAATCAGACCGTCAGATCAACCCTGATCTCAATATCAGGCCCTCAAATCAACTCTGATCTCTAATCAGACCTTCAGATCAACCTCGATCTCAACATCGGGCCTTTAAATCAACTTCGATCTCCAATCGGGTAGTCAAATAAACTCTGATCTCAAATCAGACCATCAAATCAACTCCGATATCCAATCGGACCGACATATCAAACCCTGATCTCAACATCGAAAGATCAAATAAACTCCGATCTCCAATCGGACCTTCAAATAAACTCCGATCTCCAATCGAACCATCAGATCAACTCTGATCTCAACATTGAGCCGTCAAATCAACTCCGATCTCCAATCGGACCGTCAGATAAAGCCTGACCTCAATATCGGTCCGTCAAATCAACTCCGATCTCCAAGCGAACCGTCAGATCAACTACGATCCCAATATCGGGCCGTCAAATCAATTCTGATCTCCAATCGGCCTGTCAGATCAACCCCGATCTTAATATCGGGCAATCAAATCTACTACGATCTCCAATCGGACCGTCCGATCAACAATAATCTCAACATCGAGCCGTCAAAGCAACTTTGATATCCAATCTGACAGTCAGATCAACTTCGATCTCAACATCGGGTCATCAAATCAACTCGGATCTTCAATCTGACCATCAGATCAACCCCGATCTCAATATCGGGCCGTCAAATCAACTCCGATCTCCAATCGGACTGTCAAATCAACCCCGATCTTAATATCGGGCCGTCAAATCTACTCCGATCTCCAATTGGACTGTCCGATCAACAATGATCTCAACATCGAGCCGTCATAGTAACTCTGATATCTAATCTGACCGTCAGATCAACCCCGATCTCAATATCGGGTCGTCAAATCAACTCGGATCTCCAATTTGACCGTCAGATCAACCCCGATCTCAATATCGGCCTGTCAAATCAACTTCGATCACCAATTGGATCGTCAGATCTATCCCGATCCCAATATCGGGCCATCAAATAGACTCTGATCTCCAATCGGACCGTCAGATCAACCCTGATCTCAACATCGGGCCCTCAAATCAACTCTGATCTCTAATTTGACAGTCAGATCAACCCTGACCTCAATATCGGGCAGTCAAATCAACTCTGATCTCTAATCGGAACCGTCAGATCAACCTCGATCTCAACATCGGGCCTTCAAATTAACTCCGATCTCCAATCGGGCAGTCAAATCAACTCTGATCTCTAATCAGACCGTCAAATCAACTCTGATCTCCAATCAGACCGACAGATCAAACCCGATCTCAACATCGAGAGATCAAATAAACTCCAATCTCTAATCGGACCTTCAAATAAACTCTTATCTCCAATCGGACCGTCAAATCAACTCTGATCTCAACATTGAGCCGTCAAATCAACTCCGGTCTCCAATCGAACAGTCATATAAATCTTGACCTCAATATCGGTTCGTCAAATCAACTCCGATCTCCAAACGAACCGTCAGATCAACCACGATCTTAATATCGGGCTGTCAAATCTACTCCGATCTCCAATTGGACAGTCAGATCAACAATGATCTCAATATTGAGCCGACAAAGCAACTTCGATATCCAATCGGACCGTCAGATCAACCCCGATCTCAACATCGGGTCGTCAAATCAACTTGGATCTTTAATCTGACCGTCAGATCAACCCCGATCTCAATATTGGGCCGTCAAATCAACTTCGATCACCAATTGGACCATCAGATCAACCTCGATCTCAAGATCGGGCCTTCGAATAAATTCTATCTTCAATCGTACCGTCTGATCAACCCCGATCTCAACATCGGGTCGTCAAATCAACTGTGATCTCCAATCGGACCGTCAGATCAACCCCTACCTTAATATCGGGCTGTCAAATCAACTTTGATCTCCAATCGGACAGTTAGATCAACCTCGATCTCAATATCGGACAGTCAAAATCAAGTCTGATCTCTAATCGGGTAGTTAAATCAACTCCGATCTCCAATCGGTCCGTCAAATCAACTTTGATCTCCAATCGGACTGTCTGATCAACCTTGATCTCAACATCGGGCAGTCAAATTAACTCCGATCTCTAATCGGACCTTCGGATCAACCCCAATCTCAACATCGGGCCTTTAAATCAACTCCGATCTTCAATCGGACCGTCAGATCAAACCCGTTCTCCAATCGAACCTTCAAATCAACTCTAATCTCCAATCGAGCCGTCAGATCAACCTCGATCTCAACATCGGGCCGTCAAATCAACTCTGATCTCCAATCGAACAGTCAGATCAACTTCAATATCAAGATCGGGCCATCAAATCAACTCCAATCTTTAATCGGACCGTGAGATCAACCCCGATCTCAACGTCGGGCTGTCAAATCAACTCCGATCTCCAAATGGACCGTCAGATCAACCCCGACCTCAATATCGGGTCGTCAAATCAACTTCGATCCCCAATCAGACAGTCAGATCAACACCGATCTCAACATCGGGCTGTCAAATCAACTCCTATCTCCAATCGGAGTGTCAGATCAATCCCGATCTCAATATCGGGCCGTCAAATCAACTCTGATCTCCAATCGGACAGTCAGATCAATCGCGATCTCAACATCGATCTGTCAAATCAACTCCGATCTCCAATCGGACCGTCAGATCAAACCCGGTCTCAACATCGGGCCTTCAAATCAACTACGATCTCCAATAGGACCGTAAGATCAACCCCGATCTCAACATCAGGCCGTCATATCAACTCTGATCTACAATCGGACTGTCAGATCAACCCTGATTTCAACATCGGGCTGTCAAATCAACTCTGATCTCCAATCGGACCTTTAAATCAAAACCAATCTCAACATCGGGCCTTCAAATAACTCTAATTTCCAATAGGACCATCAAATCAACCCCGATCTCAACATCGGGACGTCAAATCAACTCTAATCTCCAATCGAACTGTCAGATCAACCTCGATCTCAACATCGGGCCGTCAAATCAACTCCGATCTCCTATCAAACCGTCAGATCAACCATGATCTCAATATCGGGCCGTCATATCAACTCTGATCTCTAATCGGATCGTCAAATCAACCCTGACCTTAATATTAGGCCATCAAATCAACTCTGATCACCAATCGGACCGTCAGATCGACCCCGATCTCAACATCGAGCTTTTAAATCAGCTACGAGCTCCAATCGGGAAGTCAAATCAACTTCGATCTCCAATCAGACCATCAAATCAACTTCAATCTCCAATTGAACCGTTAGATCAACCGCGATCTCAACATCGGGCCATCAAATCAACTTCGATCTCCAATCAGGCCGTCAAATCAACTCCGATCTCCAATCGTACCGTTAAATCAACTCTGATCTCCAATCGGACCGTCAAATCAACCCCGATCTCAATATCGGGCCGTCAAATCAACTCCATCTCCAATCGGACCATCCGATTACCCCAATCTCAATATCGGGCCGTCAAATCAACTCCGATCTCCTATCGGACCGTCACATCAACCCCGATCTCAATATCAGGCCGTCAAATCAACTTTGATCTGTAATCAGACTGTCAGATCAACCCCATCTCAACATCAGGCCATCAAATCAACTCCGATCTCCTATCGGACAGTCAGATAAGCCCCGACCTCAAAATTGGGCAGTCAAATCAACTCCGATCTCCAATCGAACCGTCAGATCAACCCCGATCTCAATATCGGGCCGTCAAATAAACTCTGATCTCCAATCGGACCTTCAAATCAACTCCGATCTCAATATCAGGCCGTTAAATCAACTCTAATCTCCAATCGAATTGTCAGTTCAACCCCCGATCTCAATATCGGGCCATCAAATCAACTCTGATCTCTAATCGGACTGTCAGATCAACCCCGATCTCAACATCGAGCCGTTAAATCAACTATGATCTCCAATCGAGCTGTTAAATCAAACTCGATCTCAACATCGAGCTGTTAAATCAACTTCGATCTCTAATCGAACCGTCAAATCAACCGCGATCTCAACATCGGGATGTCAAATCAACTCCGATCTCCAATCAGACCGTCAGATCAACCCCGATCTCAATATTGGGTCGTTTAATCAACTTCGATCTCAAATCAGACCGTCAAATCATCCCCGATCCCAATATCGGGCCGTCAAATCAAGTTCGATCTCCAATCGTACCGTCAGATCAACCCTGATCTAAATATCGGGCCGTCAAATCAACTTTGATCTCCAATCGGACCGTCAGATCAACCCCGACCTCAATATCAGTTCGTCAAATCAACTCCGATCTCCAATCGGACCGTCAGATCAACCCCTATCCCAACATCGGGCCATCAAATCAATTCTGATCTCTAATCGGGCCGTTAAATCAACTCTGATCTCTAATCAGACCGTCAGATCAACCCTGATCTCAATATCAGGCCCTCAAATCAACTCTGATCTCTAATCAGACCTTCAGATCAACCTCGATCTCAACATCGGGCCTTTAAATCAACTTCGATCTCCAATCGGGTAGTCAAATAAACTCTGATCTCAAATCAGACCATCAAATCAACTCCGATATCCAATCGGACCGACATATCAAACCCGATCTCAACATCGAAAGATCAAATAAACTCCGATCTCCAATCGGACCTTCAAATAAACTCCGATCTCCAATCGAACCATCAGATCAACTCTGATCTCAACATTGAGCCGTCAAATCAACTCCGATCTCCAATCGGACCGTCAGATAAAGCCTGACCTCAATATCGGTCCGTCAAATCAACTCCGATCTCCAAGCGAACCGTCAGATCAACTACGATCCCAATATCGGGCCGTCAAATCAATTCTGATCTCCAATCGGCCTGTCAGATCAACCCCGATCTTAATATCGGGCAATCAAATCTACTACGATCTCCAATCGGACCGTCCGATCAACAATAATCTCAACATCGAGCCGTCAAAGCAACTTTGATATCCAATCTGACAGTCAGATCAACTTCGATCTCAACATCGGGTCATCAAATCAACTCGGATCTTCAATCTGACCATCAGATCAACCCCGATCTCAATATCGGGCCGTCAAATCAACTCCGATCTCCAATCGGACTGTCAAATCAACCCCGATCTTAATATCGGGCCGTCAAATCTACTCCGATCTCCAATTGGACTGTCCGATCAACAATGATCTCAACATCGAGCCGTCATAGTAACTCTGATATCTAATCTGACCGTCAGATCAACCCCGATCTCAATATCGGGTCGTCAAATCAACTCGGATCTCCAATTTGACCGTCAGATCAACCCCGATCTCAATATCGGCCTGTCAAATCAACTTCGATCACCAATTGGATCGTCAGATCTATCCCGATCCCAATATCGGGCCATCAAATAGACTCTGATCTCCAATCGGACCGTCAGATCAACCCTGATCTCAACATCGGGCCCTCAAATCAACTCTGATCTCTAATTTGACAGTCAGATCAACCCTGACCTCAATATCGGGCAGTCAAATCAACTCTGATCTCTAATCGGACCGTCAGATCAACCTCGATCTCAACATCGGGCCTTCAAATTAACTCCGATCTCCAATCGGGCAGTCAAATCAACTCTGATCTCTAATCAGACCGTCAAATCAACTCTGATCTCCAATCAGACCGACAGATCAAACCCGATCTCAACATCGAGAGATCAAATAAACTCCAATCTCTAATCGGACCTTCAAATAAACTCTTATCTCCAATCGGACCGTCAAATCAACTCTGATCTCAACATTGAGCCGTCAAATCAACTCCGGTCTCCAATCGAACAGTCATATAAATCTTGACCTCAATATCGGTTCGTCAAATCAACTCCGATCTCCAAACGAACCGTCAGATCAACCACGATCTTAATATCGGGCTGTCAAATCTACTCCGATCTCCAATTGGACAGTCAGATCAACAATGATCTCAATATTGAGCCGACAAAGCAACTTCGATATCCAATCGGACCGTCAGATCAACCCCGATCTCAACATCGGGTCGTCAAATCAACTTGGATCTTTAATCTGACCGTCAGATCAACCCCGATCTCAATATTGGGCCGTCAAATCAACTTCGATCACCAATTGGACCATCAGATCAACCTCGATCTCAAGATCGGGCCTTCGAATAAATTCTATTCTTCAATCGTACCGTCTGATCAACCCCGATCTCAACATCGGGTCGTCAAATCAACTGTGATCTCCAATCGGACCGTCAGATCAACCCCTACCTTAATATCGGGCTGTCAAATCAACTTTGATCTCCAATCGGACAGTTAGATCAACCTCGATCTCAATATCGGACAGTCAAAATCAAGTCTGATCTCTAATCGGGCAGTTAAATCAACTCCGATCTCCAATCGGTCCGTCAAATCAACTTTGATCTCCAATCGGACTGTCTGATCAACCTTGATCTCAACATCGGGCAGTCAAATTAACTCCGATCTCTAATCGGACCTTCGGATCAACCCCAATCTCAACATCGGGCCTTTAAATCAACTCCGATCTTCAATCGGACCGTCAGATCAAACCCGTTCTCCAATCGAACCTTCAAATCAACTCTAATCTCCAATCGAGCCGTCAGATCAACCTCGATCTCAACATCGGGCCGTCAAATCAACTCTGATCTCCAATCGAACAGTCAGATCAACTTCAATATCAAGATCGGGCCATCAAATCAACTCCAATCTTTAATCGGACCGTGAGATCAACCCCGATCTCAACGTCGGGCTGTCAAATCAACTCCGATCTCCAAATGGACCGTCAGATCAACCCCGACCTCAATATCGGGTCGTCAAATCAACTTCGATCCCCAATCAGACAGTCAGATCAACACCGATCTCAACATCGGGCTGTCAAATCAACTCCTATCTCCAATCGGAGTGTCAGATCAATCCCGATCTCAATATCGGGCCGTCAAATCAACTCTGATCTCCAATCGGACAGTCAGATCAACCGCGATCTCAACATCGATCTGTCAAATCAACTCCGATCTCCAATCGGACCGTCAGATCAAACCCGGTCTCAACATCGGGCCTTCAAATCAACTACGATCTCCAATAGGACCGTAAGATCAACCCCGATCTCAACATCAGGCCGTCATATCAACTCTGATCTACAATCGGACTGTCAGATCAACCCTGATTTCAACATCGGGCTGTCAAATCAACTCTGATCTCCAATCGGACCTTTAAATCAAAACCAATCTCAACATCGGGCCTTCAAATAACTCTAATTTCCAATAGGACCATCAAATCAACCCCGATCTCAACATCGGGACGTCAAATCAACTCTAATCTCCAATCGAACTGTCAGATCAACCTCGATCTCAACATCGGGCCGTCAAATCAACTCCGATCTCCTATCAAACCGTCAGATCAACCATGATCTCAATATCGGGCCGTCATATCAACTCTGATCTCTAATCGGATCGTCAAATCAACCCTGACCTTAATATTAGGCCATCAAATCAACTCTGATCACCAATCGGACCGTCAGATCGACCCCGATCTCAACATCGAGCTTTTAAATCAGCTACGAGCTCCAATCGGGAAGTCAAATCAACTTCGATCTCCAATCAGACCATCAAATCAACTTCAATCTCCAATTGAACCGTTAGATCAACCGCGATCTCAACATCGGGCCGTCAAATCAACTTCGATCTCCAATCAGGCCGTCAAATCAACTCCGATCTCCAATCGTACCGTTAAATCAACTCTGATCTCCAATCGGACCGTCAAATCAACCCCGATCTCAATATCGGGCCGTCAAATCAACTCCATCTCCAATCGGACCATCCGATTACCCCAATCTCAATATCGGGCCGTCAAATCAACTCCGATCTCCTATCGGACCGTCACATCAACCCCGATCTCAATATCAGGCCGTCAAATCAACTTTGATCTGTAATCAGACTGTCAGATCAACCCCATCTCAACATCAGGCCATCAAATCAACTCCGATCTCCTATCGGACAGTCAGATAAGCCCCGACCTCAAAATTGGGCAGTCAAATCAACTCCGATCTCCAATCGAACCGTCAGATCAACCCCGATCTCAATATCGGGCCGTCAAATAAACTCTGATCTCCAATCGGACCTTCAAATCAACTCCGATCTCAATATCAGGCCGTTAAATCAACTCTAATCTCCAATCGAATTGTCAGTTCAACCCCCGATCTCAATATCGGGCCATCAAATCAACTCTGATCTCTAATCGGACTGTCAGATCAACCCCGATCTCAACATCGAGCCGTTAAATCAACTATGATCTCCAATCGAGCTGTTAAATCAAACTCGATCTCAACATCGAGCTGTTAAATCAACTTCGATCTCTAATCGAACCGTCAAATCAACCGCGATCTCAACATCGGGATGTCAAATCAACTCCGATCTCCAATCAGACCGTCAGATCAACCCCGATCTCAATATTGGGTCGTTTAATCAACTTCGATCTCAAATCAGACCGTCAAATCATCCCCGATCCCAATATCGGGCCGTCAAATCAAGTTCGATCTCCAATCGTACCGTCAGATCAACCCTGATCTAAATATCGGGCCGTCAAATCAACTTTGATCTCCAATCGGACCGTCAGATCAACCCCGACCTCAATATCAGTTCGTCAAATCAACTCCGATCTCCAATCGGACCGTCAGATCAACCCCTATCCCAACATCGGGCCATCAAATCAATTCTGATCTCTAATCGGGCCGTTAAATCAACTCTGATCTCTAATCAGACCGTCAGATCAACCCTGATCTCAATATCAGGCCCTCAAATCAACTCTGATCTCTAATCAGACCTTCAGATCAACCTCGATCTCAACATCGGGCCTTTAAATCAACTTCGATCTCCAATCGGGTAGTCAAATAAACTCTGATCTCAAATCAGACCATCAAATCAACTCCGATATCCAATCGGACCGACATATCAAACCCGATCTCAACATCGAAAGATCAAATAAACTCCGATCTCCAATCGGACCTTCAAATAAACTCCGATCTCCAATCGAACCATCAGATCAACTCTGATCTCAACATTGAGCCGTCAAATCAACTCCGATCTCCAATCGGACCGTCAGATAAAGCCTGACCTCAATATCGGTCCGTCAAATCAACTCCGATCTCCAAGCGAACCGTCAGATCAACTACGATCCCAATATCGGGCCGTCAAATCAATTCTGATCTCCAATCGGCCTGTCAGATCAACCCCGATCTTAATATCGGGCAATCAAATCTACTACGATCTCCAATCGGACCGTCCGATCAACAATAATCTCAACATCGAGCCGTCAAAGCAACTTTGATATCCAATCTGACAGTCAGATCAACTTCGATCTCAACATCGGGTCATCAAATCAACTCGGATCTTCAATCTGACCATCAGATCAACCCCGATCTCAATATCGGGCCGTCAAATCAACTCCGATCTCCAATCGGACTGTCAAATCAACCCCGATCTTAATATCGGGCCGTCAAATCTACTCCGATCTCCAATTGGACTGTCCGATCAACAATGATCTCAACATCGAGCCGTCATAGTAACTCTGATATCTAATCTGACCGTCAGATCAACCCCGATCTCAATATCGGGTCGTCAAATCAACTCGGATCTCCAATTTGACCGTCAGATCAACCCCGATCTCAATATCGGCCTGTCAAATCAACTTCGATCACCAATTGGATCGTCAGATCTATCCCGATCCCAATATCGGGCCATCAAATAGACTCTGATCTCCAATCGGACCGTCAGATCAACCCTGATCTCAACATCGGGCCCTCAAATCAACTCTGATCTCTAATTTGACAGTCAGATCAACCCTGACCTCAATATCGGGCAGTCAAATCAACTCTGATCTCTAATCGGACCGTCAGATCAACCTCGATCTCAACATCGGGCCTTCAAATTAACTCCGATCTCCAATCGGGCAGTCAAATCAACTCTGATCTCTAATCAGACCGTCAAATCAACTCTGATCTCCAATCAGACCGACAGATCAAACCCGATCTCAACATCGAGAGATCAAATAAACTCCAATCTCTAATCGGACCTTCAAATAAACTCTTATCTCCAATCGGACCGTCAAATCAACTCTGATCTCAACATTGAGCCGTCAAATCAACTCCGGTCTCCAATCGAACAGTCATATAAATCTTGACCTCAATATCGGTTCGTCAAATCAACTCCGATCTCCAAACGAACCGTCAGATCAACCACGATCTTAATATCGGGCTGTCAAATCTACTCCGATCTCCAATTGGACAGTCAGATCAACAATGATCTCAATATTGAGCCGACAAAGCAACTTCGATATCCAATCGGACCGTCAGATCAACCCCGATCTCAACATCGGGTCGTCAAATCAACTTGGATCTTTAATCTGACCGTCAGATCAACCCCGATCTCAATATTGGGCCGTCAAATCAACTTCGATCACCAATTGGACCATCAGATCAACCTCGATCTCAAGATCGGGCCTTCGAATAAATTCTATTCTTCAATCGTACCGTCTGATCAACCCCGATCTCAACATCGGGTCGTCAAATCAACTGTGATCTCCAATCGGACCGTCAGATCAACCCCTACCTTAATATCGGGCTGTCAAATCAACTTTGATCTCCAATCGGACAGTTAGATCAACCTCGATCTCAATATCGGACAGTCAAAATCAAGTCTGATCTCTAATCGGGCAGTTAAATCAACTCCGATCTCCAATCGGTCCGTCAAATCAACTTTGATCTCCAATCGGACTGTCTGATCAACCTTGATCTCAACATCGGGCAGTCAAATTAACTCCGATCTCTAATCGGACCTTCGGATCAACCCCAATCTCAACATCGGGCCTTTAAATCAACTCCGATCTTCAATCGGACCGTCAGATCAAACCCGTTCTCCAATCGAACCTTCAAATCAACTCTAATCTCCAATCGAGCCGTCAGATCAACCTCGATCTCAACATCGGGCCGTCAAATCAACTCTGATCTCCAATCGAACAGTCAGATCAACTTCAATATCAAGATCGGGCCATCAAATCAACTCCAATCTTTAATCGGACCGTGAGATCAACCCCGATCTCAACGTCGGGCTGTCAAATCAACTCCGATCTCCAAATGGACCGTCAGATCAACCCCGACCTCAATATCGGGTCGTCAAATCAACTTCGATCCCCAATCAGACAGTCAGATCAACACCGATCTCAACATCGGGCTGTCAAATCAACTCCTATCTCCAATCGGAGTGTCAGATCAATCCCGATCTCAATATCGGGCCGTCAAATCAACTCTGATCTCCAATCGGACAGTCAGATCAACCGCGATCTCAACATCGATCTGTCAAATCAACTCCGATCTCCAATCGGACCGTCAGATCAAACCCGGTCTCAACATCGGGCCTTCAAATCAACTACGATCTCCAATAGGACCGTAAGATCAACCCCGATCTCAACATCAGGCCGTCATATCAACTCTGATCTACAATCGGACTGTCAGATCAACCCTGATTTCAACATCGGGCTGTCAAATCAACTCTGATCTCCAATCGGACCTTTAAATCAAAACCAATCTCAACATCGGGCCTTCAAATAACTCTAATTTCCAATAGGACCATCAAATCAACCCCGATCTCAACATCGGGACGTCAAATCAACTCTAATCTCCAATCGAACTGTCAGATCAACCTCGATCTCAACATCGGGCCGTCAAATCAACTCCGATCTCCTATCAAACCGTCAGATCAACCATGATCTCAATATCGGGCCGTCATATCAACTCTGATCTCTAATCGGATCGTCAAATCAACCCTGACCTTAATATTAGGCCATCAAATCAACTCTGATCACCAATCGGACCGTCAGATCGACCCCGATCTCAACATCGAGCTTTTAAATCAGCTACGAGCTCCAATCGGGAAGTCAAATCAACTTCGATCTCCAATCAGACCATCAAATCAACTTCAATCTCCAATTGAACCGTTAGATCAACCGCGATCTCAACATCGGGCCAGTCAAATCAACTTCGATCTCCAATCAGGCCGTCAAATCAACTCCGATCTCCAATCGTACCGTTAAATCAACTCTGATCTCCAATCGGACCGTCAAATCAACCCCGATCTCAATATCGGGCCGTCAAATCAACTCCATCTCCAATCGGACCATCCGATTACCCCAATCTCAATATCGGGCCGTCAAATCAACTCCGATCTCCTATCGGACCGTCACATCAACCCCGATCTCAATATCAGGCCGTCAAATCAACTTTGATCTGTAATCAGACTGTCAGATCAACCCCATCTCAACATCAGGCCATCAAATCAACTCCGATCTCCTATCGGACAGTCAGATAAGCCCCGACCTCAAAATTGGGCAGTCAAATCAACTCCGATCTCCAATCGAACCGTCAGATCAACCCCGATCTCAATATCGGGCCGTCAAATAAACTCTGATCTCCAATCGGACCTTCAAATCAACTCCGATCTCAATATCAGGCCGTTAAATCAACTCTAATCTCCAATCGAATTGTCAGTTCAACCCCCGATCTCAATATCGGGCCATCAAATCAACTCTGATCTCTAATCGGACTGTCAGATCAACCCCGATCTCAACATCGAGCCGTTAAATCAACTATGATCTCCAATCGAGCTGTTAAATCAAACTCGATCTCAACATCGAGCTGTTAAATCAACTTCGATCTCTAATCGAACCGTCAAATCAACCGCGATCTCAACATCGGGATGTCAAATCAACTCCGATCTCCAATCAGACCGTCAGATCAACCCCGATCTCAATATTGGGTCGTTTAATCAACTTCGATCTCAAATCAGACCGTCAAATCATCCCCGATCCCAATATCGGGCCGTCAAATCAAGTTCGATCTCCAATCGTACCGTCAGATCAACCCTGATCTAAATATCGGGCCGTCAAATCAACTTTGATCTCCAATCGGACCGTCAGATCAACCCCGACCTCAATATCAGTTCGTCAAATCAACTCCGATCTCCAATCGGACCGTCAGATCAACCCCTATCCCAACATCGGGCCATCAAATCAATTCTGATCTCTAATCGGGCCGTTAAATCAACTCTGATCTCTAATCAGACCGTCAGATCAACCCTGATCTCAATATCAGGCCCTCAAATCAACTCTGATCTCTAATCAGACCTTCAGATCAACCTCGATCTCAACATCGGGCCTTTAAATCAACTTCGATCTCCAATCGGGTAGTCAAATAAACTCTGATCTCAAATCAGACCATCAAATCAACTCCGATATCCAATCGGACCGACATATCAAACCCGATCTCAACATCGAAAGATCAAATAAACTCCGATCTCCAATCGGACCTTCAAATAAACTCCGATCTCCAATCGAACCATCAGATCAACTCTGATCTCAACATTGAGCCGTCAAATCAACTCCGATCTCCAATCGGACCGTCAGATAAAGCCTGACCTCAATATCGGTCCGTCAAATCAACTCCGATCTCCAAGCGAACCGTCAGATCAACTACGATCCCAATATCGGGCCGTCAAATCAATTCTGATCTCCAATCGGCCTGTCAGATCAACCCCGATCTTAATATCGGGCAATCAAATCTACTACGATCTCCAATCGGACCGTCCGATCAACAATAATCTCAACATCGAGCCGTCAAAGCAACTTTGATATCCAATCTGACAGTCAGATCAACTTCGATCTCAACATCGGGTCATCAAATCAACTCGGATCTTCAATCTGACCATCAGATCAACCCCGATCTCAATATCGGGCCGTCAAATCAACTCCGATCTCCAATCGGACTGTCAAATCAACCCCGATCTTAATATCGGGCCGTCAAATCTACTCCGATCTCCAATTGGACTGTCCGATCAACAATGATCTCAACATCGAGCCGTCATAGTAACTCTGATATCTAATCTGACCGTCAGATCAACCCCGATCTCAATATCGGGTCGTCAAATCAACTCGGATCTCCAATTTGACCGTCAGATCAACCCCGATCTCAATATCGGCCTGTCAAATCAACTTCGATCACCAATTGGATCGTCAGATCTATCCCGATCCCAATATCGGGCCATCAAATAGACTCTGATCTCCAATCGGACCGTCAGATCAACCCTGATCTCAACATCGGGCCCTCAAATCAACTCTGATCTCTAATTTGACAGTCAGATCAACCCTGACCTCAATATCGGGCAGTCAAATCAACTCTGATCTCTAATCGAACCGTCAGATCAACCTCGATCTCAACATCGGGCCTTCAAATTAACTCCGATCTCCAATCGGGCAGTCAAATCAACTCTGATCTCTAATCAGACCGTCAAATCAACTCTGATCTCCAATCAGACCGACAGATCAAACCCGATCTCAACATCGAGAGATCAAATAAACTCCAATCTCTAATCGGACCTTCAAATAAACTCTTATCTCCAATCGGACCGTCAAATCAACTCTGATCTCAACATTGAGCCGTCAAATCAACTCCGGTCTCCAATCGAACAGTCATATAAATCTTGACCTCAATATCGGTTCGTCAAATCAACTCCGATCTCCAAACGAACCGTCAGATCAACCACGATCTTAATATCGGGCTGTCAAATCTACTCCGATCTCCAATTGGACAGTCAGATCAACAATGATCTCAATATTGAGCCGACAAAGCAACTTCGATATCCAATCGGACCGTCAGATCAACCCCGATCTCAACATCGGGTCGTCAAATCAACTTGGATCTTTAATCTGACCGTCAGATCAACCCCGATCTCAATATTGGGCCGTCAAATCAACTTCGATCACCAATTGGACCATCAGATCAACCTCGATCTCAAGATCGGGCCTTCGAATAAATTCTAATTCTTCAATCGTACCGTCTTATCAACCCCGATCTCAACATCGGGTCGTCAAATCAACTGTGATCTCCAATCGGACCGTCAGATCAACCCCTACCTTAATATCGGGCTGTCAAATCAACTTTGATCTCCAATCGGACAGTTAGATCAACCTCGATCTCAATATCGGACAGTCAAAATCAAGTCTGATCTCTAATCGGGCAGTTAAATCAACTCCGATCTCCAATCGGTCCGTCAAATCAACTTTGATCTCCAATCGGACTGTCTGATCAACCCTGATCTCAACATCGGGCAGTCAAATTAACTCCGATCTCTAATCGGACCTTCGGATCAACCCCAATCTCAACATCGGGCCTTAAATCAACTCCGATCTTCAATCGGACCGTCAGATCAAACCCGTTCTCCAATCGAACCTTCAAATCAACTCTAATCTCCAATCGAGCCGTCAGATCAACCTCGATCTCAACATCGGGCCGTCAAATCAACTCTGATCTCCAATCGAACAGTCAGATCAACTTCAATATCAAGATCGGGCCATCAAATCAACTCCAATCTTTAATCGGACCGTGAGATCAACCCCGATCTCAACGTCGGGCTGTCAAATCAACTCCGATCTCCAAATGGACCGTCAGATCAACCCCGACCTCAATATCGGGTCGTCAAATCAACTTCGATCCCCAATCAGACAGTCAGATCAACACCGATCTCAACATCAGGGCTGTCAAATCAACTCCTATCTCCAATCGGAGTGTCAGATCAATCCCGATCTCAATATCGGGCCGTCAAATCAACTCTGATCTCCAATCGGACAGTCAGATCAACCGCGATCTCAACATCGATCTGTCAAATCAACTCCGATCTCCAATCGGACCGTCAGATCAAACCCAGTCTCAACATCGGGCCTTCAAATCAACTACGATCTCCAATAGGACCGTAAGATCAACCCCGATCTCAACATCAGGTCGTCATATCAACTCTGATCTACAATCGGACTGTCAGATCAACCCTGATTTCAACATCGGGCTGTCAAATCAACTCTGATCTCCAATCGGACCTTTAAATCAAAACCAATCTCAACATCGGGCCTTCAAATAACTCTAATTTCCAATAGGACCATCAAATCAACCCCGATCTCAACATCGGGACGTCAAATCAACTCTAATCTCCAATCGAACTGTCAGATCAACCTCGATCTCAACATCGGGCCGTCAAATCAACTCCGATCTCCTATCAAACCGTCAGATCAACCATGATCTCAATATCGGGCCGTCATATCAACTCTGATCTCTAATCGGATCGTCAAATCAACCCTGACCTTAATATTAGGCCATCAAATCAACTCTGATCACCAATCGGACCGTCAGATCGACCCCGATCTCAACATCGAGCTTTTAAATCAGCTACGAGCTCCAATCGGGAAGTCAAATCAACTTCGATCTCCAATCAGACCATCAAATCAACTTCAATCTCCAATTGAACCGTTAGATCAACCGCGATCTCAACATCGGGCCGTCAAATCAACTTCGATCTCCAATCAGGCCGTCAAATCAACTCCGATCTCCAATCGTACCGTTAAATCAACTCTGATCTCCAATCGGACCGTCAAATCAACCCCGATCTCAATATCGGGCCGTCAAATCAACTCCATCTCCAATCGGACCATCCGATTACCCCAATCTCAATATCGGGCCGTCAAATCAACTTTGATCTGTAATCAGACTGTCAGATCAACCCCATCTCAACATCAGGCCATCAAATCAACTCCGATCTCCTATCGGACAGTCAGATAAGCCCCGACCTCAAAATTGGGCAGTCAAATCAACTCCGATCTCCAATCGAACCGTCAGATCAACCCCGATCTCAATATCGGGCCGTCAAATAAACTCTGATCTCCAATCGGACCTTCAAATCAACTCCGATCTCAATATCAGGCCGTTAAATCAACTCTAATCTCCAATCGAATTGTCAGTTCAACCCCCGATCTCAATATCGGGCCATCAAATCAACTCTGATCTCTAATCGGACTGTCAGATCAACCCCGATCTCAACATCGAGCCGTTAAATCAACTATGATCTCCAATCGAGCTGTTAAATCAAACTCGATCTCAACATCGAGCTGTTAAATCAACTTCGATCTCTAATCGAACCGTCAAATCAACCGCGATCTCAACATCGGGATGTCAAATCAACTCCGATCTCCAATCAGACCGTCAGATCAACCCCGATCTCAATATTGGGTCGTTTAATCAACTTCGATCTCAAATCAGACCGTCAAATCATCCCCGATCCCAATATCGGGCCGTCAAATCAAGTTCGATCTCCAATCGTACCGTCAGATCAACCCTGATCTAAATATCGGGCCGTCAAATCAACTTTGATCTCCAATCGGACCGTCAGATCAACCCCGACCTCAATATCAGTTCGTCAAATCAACTCCGATCTCCAATCGGACCGTCAGATCAACCCCTATCCCAACATCGGGCCATCAAATCAATTCTGATCTCTAATCGGGCCGTTAAATCAACTCTGATCTCTAATCAGACCGTCAGATCAACCCTGATCTCAATATCAGGCCCTCAAATCAACTCTGATCTCTAATCAGACCTTCAGATCAACCTCGATCTCAACATCGGGCCTTTAAATCAACTTCGATCTCCAATCGGGTAGTCAAATAAACTCTGATCTCAAATCAGACCATCAAATCAACTCCGATATCCAATCGGACCGACATATCAAACCCGATCTCAACATCGAAAGATCAAATAAACTCCGATCTCCAATCGGACCTTCAAATAAACTCCGATCTCCAATCGAACCATCAGATCAACTCTGATCTCAACATTGAGCCGTCAAATCAACTCCGATCTCCAATCGGACCGTCAGATAAAGCCTGACCTCAATATCGGTCCGTCAAATCAACTCCGATCTCCAAGCGAACCGTCAGATCAACTACGATCCCAATATCGGGCCGTCAAATCAATTCTGATCTCCAATCGGCCTGTCAGATCAACCCCGATCTTAATATCGGGCAATCAAATCTACTACGATCTCCAATCGGACCGTCCGATCAACAATAATCTCAACATCGAGCCGTCAAAGCAACTTTGATATCCAATCTGACAGTCAGATCAACTTCGATCTCAACATCGGGTCATCAAATCAACTCGGATCTTCAATCTGACCATCAGATCAACCCCGATCTCAATATCGGGCCGTCAAATCAACTCCGATCTCCAATCGGACTGTCAAATCAACCCCGATCTTAATATCGGGCCGTCAAATCTACTCCGATCTCCAATTGGACTGTCCGATCAACAATGATCTCAACATCGAGCCGTCATAGTAACTCTGATATCTAATCTGACCGTCAGATCAACCCCGATCTCAATATCGGGTCGTCAAATCAACTCGGATCTCCAATTTGACCGTCAGATCAACCCCGATCTCAATATCGGCCTGTCAAATCAACTTCGATCACCAATTGGATCGTCAGATCTATCCCGATCCCAATATCGGGCCATCAAATAGACTCTGATCTCCAATCGGACCGTCAGATCAACCCTGATCTCAACATCGGGCCCTCAAATCAACTCTGATCTCTAATTTGACAGTCAGATCAACCCTGACCTCAATATCGGGCAGTCAAATCAACTCTGATCTCTAATCGGACCGTCAGATCAACCTCGATCTCAACATCGGGCCTTCAAATTAACTCCGATCTCCAATCGGGCAGTCAAATCAACTCTGATCTCTAATCAGACCGTCAAATCAACTCTGATCTCCAATCAGACCGACAGATCAAACCCGATCTCAACATCGAGAGATCAAATAAACTCCAATCTCTAATCGGACCTTCAAATAAACTCTTATCTCCAATCGGACCGTCAAATCAACTCTGATCTCAACATTGAGCCGTCAAATCAACTCCGGTCTCCAATCGAACAGTCATATAAATCTTGACCTCAATATCGGTTCGTCAAATCAACTCCGATCTCCAAACGAACCGTCAGATCAACCACGATCTTAATATCGGGCTGTCAAATCTACTCCGATCTCCAATTGGACAGTCAGATCAACAATGATCTCAATATTGAGCCGACAAAGCAACTTCGATATCCAATCGGACCGTCAGATCAACCCCGATCTCAACATCGGGTCGTCAAATCAACTTGGATCTTTAATCTGACCGTCAGATCAACCCCGATCTCAATATTGGGCCGTCAAATCAACTTCGATCACCAATTGGACCATCAGATCAACCTCGATCTCAAGATCGGGCCTTCGAATAAATTCTAATCTTCAATCGTACCGTCTTATCAACCCCGATCTCAACATCGGGTCGTCAAATCAACTGTGATCTCCAATCGGACCGTCAGATCAACCCCTACCTTAATATCGGGCTGTCAAATCAACTTTGATCTCCAATCGGACAGTTAGATCAACCTCGATCTCAATATCGGACAGTCAAAATCAAGTCTGATCTCTAATCGGGCAGTTAAATCAACTCCGATCTCCAATCGGTCCGTCAAATCAACTTTGATCTCCAATCGGACTGTCTGATCAACCCTGATCTCAACATCGGGCAGTCAAATTAACTCCGATCTCTAATCGGACCTTCGGATCAACCCCAATCTCAACATCGGGCCTTCAAATCAACTCCGATCTTCAATCGGACCGTCAGATCAAACCCGTTCTCCAATCGAACCTTCAAATCAACTCTAATCTCCAATCGGGCCGTCAGATCAACCTCGATCTCAACATCGGGCCGTCAAATCAACTCTGATCTCCAATCGAACAGTCAGATCAACTTCAATATCAAGATCGGGCCATCAAATCAACTCCAATCTTTAATCGGACCGTGAGATCAACCCCGATCTCAACGTCGGGCTGTCAAATCAACTCCGATCTCCAAATGGACCGTCAGATCAACCCCGACCTCAATATCGGGTCGTCAAATCAACTTCGATCCCCAATCAGACAGTCAGATCAACACCGATCTCAACATCAGGCTGTCAAATCAACTCCTATCTCCAATCGGAGTGTCAGATCAATCCCGATCTCAATATCGGGCCGTCAAATCAACTCTGATCTCCAATCGGACAGTCAGATCAACCGCGATCTCAACATCGATCTGTCAAATCAACTCCGATCTCCAATCGGACCGTCAGATCAAACCCGTCTCAACATCGGGCCTTCAAATCAACTACGATCTCCAATAGGACCGTAAGATCAACCCCGATCTCAACATCAGGTCGTCATATCAACTCTGATCTACAATCGGACTGTCAGATCAACCCTGATTTCAACATCGGGCTGTCAAATCAACTCTGATCTCCAATCGGACCTTTAAATCAAAACCAATCTCAACATCGGGCCTTCAAATAACTCTAATTTCCAATAGGACCATCAAATCAACCCCGATCTCAACATCGGGACGTCAAATCAACTCTAATCTCCAATCGAACTGTCAGATCAACCTCGATCTCAACATCGGGCCGTCAAATCAACTCCGATCTCCTATCAAACCGTCAGATCAACCATGATCTCAATATCGGGCCGTCATATCAACTCTGATCTCTAATCGGATCGTCAAATCAACCCTGACCTTAATATTAGGCCATCAAATCAACTCTGATCACCAATCGGACCGTCAGATCGACCCCGATCTCAACATCGAGCTTTTAAATCAGCTACGAGCTCCAATCGGGAAGTCAAATCAACTTCGATCTCCAATCAGACCATCAAATCAACTTCAATCTCCAATTGAACCGTTAGATCAACCGCGATCTCAACATCGGGCCGTCAAATCAACTTCGATCTCCAATCAGGCCGTCAAATCAACTCCGATCTCCAATCGTACCGTTAAATCAACTCTGATCTCCAATCGGACCGTCAAATCAACCCCGATCTCAATATCGGGCCGTCAAATCAACTCCATCTCCAATCGGACCATCCGATTACCCCAATCTCAATATCGGGCCGTCAAATCAACTTTAATCTGTAATCAGACTGTCAGATCAACCCCATCTCAACATCAGGCCATCAAATCAACTCCGATCTCCTATCGGACAGTCAGATAAGCCCCGACCTCAAAATTGGGCAGTCAAATCAACTCCGATCTCCAATCGAACCGTCAGATCAACCCCGATCTCAATATCGGGCCGTCAAATAAACTCTGATCTCCAATCGGACCTTCAAATCAACTCCGATCTCAATATCAGGCCGTTAAATCAACTCTAATCTCCAATCGAATTGTCAGTTCAACCCCCGATCTCAATATCGGGCCATCAAATCAACTCTGATCTCTAATCGGACTGTCAGATCAACCCCGATCTCAACATCGAGCCGTTAAATCAACTATGATCTCCAATCGAGCTGTTAAATCAAACTCGATCTCAACATCGAGCTGTTAAATCAACTTCGATCTCTAATCGAACCGTCAAATCAACCGCGATCTCAACATCGGGATGTCAAATCAACTCCGATCTCCAATCAGACCGTCAGATCAACCCCGATCTCAATATTGGGTCGTTTAATCAACTTCGATCTCAAATCAGACCGTCAAATCATCCCCGATCCCAATATCGGGCCGTCAAATCAAGTTCGATCTCCAATCGTACCGTCAGATCAACCCTGATCTAAATATCGGGCCGTCAAATCAACTTTGATCTCCAATCGGACCGTCAGATCAACCCCGACCTCAATATCAGTTCGTCAAATCAACTCCGATCTCCAATCGGACCGTCAGATCAACCCCTATCCCAACATCGGGCCATCAAATCAATTCTGATCTCTAATCGGGCCGTTAAATCAACTCTGATCTCTAATCAGACCGTCAGATCAACCCTGATCTCAATATCAGGCCCTCAAATCAACTCTGATCTCTAATCAGACCTTCAGATCAACCTCGATCTCAACATCGGGCCTTTAAATCAACTTCGATCTCCAATCGGGTAGTCAAATAAACTCTGATCTCAAATCAGACCATCAAATCAACTCCGATATCCAATCGGACCGACATATCAAACCCGATCTCAACATCGAAAGATCAAATAAACTCCGATCTCCAATCGGACCTTCAAATAAACTCCGATCTCCAATCGAACCATCAGATCAACTCTGATCTCAACATTGAGCCGTCAAATCAACTCCGATCTCCAATCGGACCGTCAGATAAAGCCTGACCTCAATATCGGTCCGTCAAATCAACTCCGATCTCCAAGCGAACCGTCAGATCAACTACGATCCCAATATCGGGCCGTCAAATCAATTCTGATCTCCAATCGGCCTGTCAGATCAACCCCGATCTTAATATCGGGCAATCAAATCTACTACGATCTCCAATCGGACCGTCCGATCAACAATAATCTCAACATCGAGCCGTCAAAGCAACTTTGATATCCAATCTGACAGTCAGATCAACTTCGATCTCAACATCGGGTCATCAAATCAACTCGGATCTTCAATCTGACCATCAGATCAACCCCGATCTCAATATCGGGCCGTCAAATCAACTCCGATCTCCAATCGGACTGTCAAATCAACCCCGATCTTAATATCGGGCCGTCAAATCTACTCCGATCTCCAATTGGACTGTCCGATCAACAATGATCTCAACATCGAGCCGTCATAGTAACTCTGATATCTAATCTGACCGTCAGATCAACCCCGATCTCAATATCGGGTCGTCAAATCAACTCGGATCTCCAATTTGACCGTCAGATCAACCCCGATCTCAATATCGGCCTGTCAAATCAACTTCGATCACCAATTGGATCGTCAGATCTATCCCGATCCCAATATCGGGCCATCAAATAGACTCTGATCTCCAATCGGACCGTCAGATCAACCCTGATCTCAACATCGGGCCCTCAAATCAACTCTGATCTCTAATTTGACAGTCAGATCAACCCTGACCTCAATATCGGGCAGTCAAATCAACTCTGATCTCTAATCGGACCGTCAGATCAACCTCGATCTCAACATCGGGCCTTCAAATTAACTCCGATCTCCAATCGGGCAGTCAAATCAACTCTGATCTCTAATCAGACCGTCAAATCAACTCTGATCTCCAATCAGACCGACAGATCAAACCCGATCTCAACATCGAGAGATCAAATAAACTCCAATCTCTAATCGGACCTTCAAATAAACTCTTATCTCCAATCGGACCGTCAAATCAACTCTGATCTCAACATTGAGCCGTCAAATCAACTCCGGTCTCCAATCGAACAGTCATATAAATCTTGACCTCAATATCGGTTCGTCAAATCAACTCCGATCTCCAAACGAACCGTCAGATCAACCACGATCTTAATATCGGGCTGTCAAATCTACTCCGATCTCCAATTGGACAGTCAGATCAACAATGATCTCAATATTGAGCCGACAAAGCAACTTCGATATCCAATCGGACCGTCAGATCAACCCCGATCTCAACATCGGGTCGTCAAATCAACTTGGATCTTTAATCTGACCGTCAGATCAACCCCGATCTCAATATTGGGCCGTCAAATCAACTTCGATCACCAATTGGACCATCAGATCAACCTCGATCTCAAGATCGGGCCTTCGAATAAATTCTATTCTTCAATCGTACCGTCTGATCAACCCCGATCTCAACATCGGGTCGTCAAATCAACTGTGATCTCCAATCGGACCGTCAGATCAACCCCTACCTTAATATCGGGCTGTCAAATCAACTTTGATCTCCAATCGGACAGTTAGATCAACCTCGATCTCAATATCGGACAGTCAAAATCAAGTCTGATCTCTAATCGGGCAGTTAAATCAACTCCGATCTCCAATCGGTCCGTCAAATCAACTTTGATCTCCAATCGGACTGTCTGATCAACCTTGATCTCAACATCGGGCAGTCAAATTAACTCCGATCTCTAATCGGACCTTCGGATCAACCCCAATCTCAACATCGGGCCTTTAAATCAACTCCGATCTTCAATCGGACCGTCAGATCAAACCCGTTCTCCAATCGAACCTTCAAATCAACTCTAATCTCCAATCGAGCCGTCAGATCAACCTCGATCTCAACATCGGGCCGTCAAATCAACTCTGATCTCCAATCGAACAGTCAGATCAACTTCAATATCAAGATCGGGCCATCAAATCAACTCCAATCTTTAATCGGACCGTGAGATCAACCCCGATCTCAACGTCGGGCTGTCAAATCAACTCCGATCTCCAAATGGACCGTCAGATCAACCCCGACCTCAATATCGGGTCGTCAAATCAACTTCGATCCCCAATCAGACAGTCAGATCAACACCGATCTCAACATCGGGCTGTCAAATCAACTCCTATCTCCAATCGGAGTGTCAGATCAATCCCGATCTCAATATCGGGCCGTCAAATCAACTCTGATCTCCAATCGGACAGTCAGATCAACCGCGATCTCAACATCGATCTGTCAAATCAACTCCGATCTCCAATCGGACCGTCAGATCAAACCCGGTCTCAACATCGGGCCTTCAAATCAACTACGATCTCCAATAGGACCGTAAGATCAACCCCGATCTCAACATCAGGCCGTCATATCAACTCTGATCTACAATCGGACTGTCAGATCAACCCTGATTTCAACATCGGGCTGTCAAATCAACTCTGATCTCCAATCGGACCTTTAAATCAAAACCAATCTCAACATCGGGCCTTCAAATAACTCTAATTTCCAATAGGACCATCAAATCAACCCCGATCTCAACATCGGGACGTCAAATCAACTCTAATCTCCAATCGAACTGTCAGATCAACCTCGATCTCAACATCGGGCCGTCAAATCAACTCCGATCTCCTATCAAACCGTCAGATCAACCATGATCTCAATATCGGGCCGTCATATCAACTCTGATCTCTAATCGGATCGTCAAATCAACCCTGACCTTAATATTAGGCCATCAAATCAACTCTGATCACCAATCGGACCGTCAGATCGACCCCGATCTCAACATCGAGCTTTTAAATCAGCTACGAGCTCCAATCGGGAAGTCAAATCAACTTCGATCTCCAATCAGACCATCAAATCAACTTCAATCTCCAATTGAACCGTTAGATCAACCGCGATCTCAACATCGGGCCATCAAATCAACTTCGATCTCCAATCAGGCCGTCAAATCAACTCCGATCTCCAATCGTACCGTTAAATCAACTCTGATCTCCAATCGGACCGTCAAATCAACCCCGATCTCAATATCGGGCCGTCAAATCAACTCCATCTCCAATCGGACCATCCGATTACCCCAATCTCAATATCGGGCCGTCAAATCAACTCCGATCTCCTATCGGACCGTCACATCAACCCCGATCTCAATATCAGGCCGTCAAATCAACTTTGATCTGTAATCAGACTGTCAGATCAACCCCATCTCAACATCAGGCCATCAAATCAACTCCGATCTCCTATCGGACAGTCAGATAAGCCCCGACCTCAAAATTGGGCAGTCAAATCAACTCCGATCTCCAATCGAACCGTCAGATCAACCCCGATCTCAATATCGGGCCGTCAAATAAACTCTGATCTCCAATCGGACCTTCAAATCAACTCCGATCTCAATATCAGGCCGTTAAATCAACTCTAATCTCCAATCGAATTGTCAGTTCAACCCCCGATCTCAATATCGGGCCATCAAATCAACTCTGATCTCTAATCGGACTGTCAGATCAACCCCGATCTCAACATCGAGCCGTTAAATCAACTATGATCTCCAATCGAGCTGTTAAATCAAACTCGATCTCAACATCGAGCTGTTAAATCAACTTCGATCTCTAATCGAACCGTCAAATCAACCGCGATCTCAACATCGGGATGTCAAATCAACTCCGATCTCCAATCAGACCGTCAGATCAACCCCGATCTCAATATTGGGTCGTTTAATCAACTTCGATCTCAAATCAGACCGTCAAATCATCCCCGATCCCAATATCGGGCCGTCAAATCAAGTTCGATCTCCAATCGTACCGTCAGATCAACCCTGATCTAAATATCGGGCCGTCAAATCAACTTTGATCTCCAATCGGACCGTCAGATCAACCCCGACCTCAATATCAGTTCGTCAAATCAACTCCGATCTCCAATCGGACCGTCAGATCAACCCCTATCCCAACATCGGGCCATCAAATCAATTCTGATCTCTAATCGGGCCGTTAAATCAACTCTGATCTCTAATCAGACCGTCAGATCAACCCTGATCTCAATATCAGGCCCTCAAATCAACTCTGATCTCTAATCAGACCTTCAGATCAACCTCGATCTTAACATCGGGCCTTTAAATCAACTTCGATCTCCAATCGGGTAGTCAAATAAACTTTGATCTCAAATCAGACCATCAAATCAACTCCGATATCCAATCGGACCGACATATCAAACCTGATCTCAACATCGAAAGATCAAATAAACTCCGATCTCCAATCGGACCTTCAAATAAACTCAGATCTCCAATCGAACCATCAGATCAACTCTGATCTCAACATTGAGCCGTCAAATCAACTCCGATCTCCAATCGGACCGTCAGATAAAGCCTGACCTCAATATCGGTCCGTCAAATCAACTCCGATCTCCAAGCGAACCGTCAGATCAACTACGATCCCAATATCGGGCCGTCAAATCAATTCTGATCTCCAATCGGCCTGTCAGATCAACCCCGATCTTAATATCGGGCAATCAAATCTACTACGATCTCCAATCGGACCGTCCGATCAACAATAATCTCAACATCGAGCCGTCAAAGCAACTTTGATATCCAATCTGACAGTCAGATCAACTTCAATCTCAACATCGGGTCATCAAATCAACTCGGATCTTCAATCTGACCATCAGATCAACCCCGATCTCAATATCGGGCCGTCAAATCAACTCCGATCTCCAATCGGACTGTCAAACCAACCCCGATCTTAATATCGGGCCGTCAAATCTACTCCGATCTCCAATTGGACTGTCCGATCAACAATGATCTCAACATCGAGCCGTCATAGTAACTCTGATATCTAATCTGACCGTCAGATCAACCCCGATCTCAATATCGGGTCGTCAAATCAACTCGGATCTCCAATTTGACCGTCAGATCAACCCCGATCTCAATATCGGCCTGTCAAATCAACTTCGATCACCAATTGGATCGTCAGATCTATCCCGATCCCAATATCGGGCCATCAAATAGACTCTGATCTCCAATCGGACCGTCAGATCAACCCTGATCTCAACATCGGGCCCTCAAATCAACTCTGATCTCTAATTTGACAGTCAGATCAACCCTGACCTCAATATCGGGCAGTCAAATCAACTCTGATCTCTAATCGAACCGTCAGATCAACCTCGATCTCAACATCGGGCCTTCAAATTAACTCCGATCTCCAATCGGGCAGTCAAATCAACTCTGATCTCTAATCAGACCGTCAAATCAACTCTGATCTCCAATCAGACCGACAGATCAAACCCGATCTCAACATCGAGAGATCAAATAAACTCCAATCTCTAATCGGACCTTCAAATAAACTCTTATCTCCAATCGGACCGTCAAATCAACTCTGATCTCAACATTGAGCCGTCAAATCAACTCCGGTCTCCAATCGAACAGTCATATAAATCTTGACCTCAATATCGGTTCGTCAAATCAACTCCGATCTCCAAACGAACCGTCAGATCAACCACGATCTTAATATCGGGCTGTCAAATCTACTCCGATCTCCAATTGGACAGTCAGATCAACAATGATCTCAATATTGAGCCGACAAAGCAACTTCGATATCCAATCGGACCGTCAGATAAACCCCGATCTCAACATCGGGTCGTCAAATCAACTTGGATCTTTAATCTGACCGTCAGATCAACCCCGATCTCAATATTGGGCCGTCAAATCAACTTCGATCACCAATTGGACCATCAGATCAACCTCGATCTCAAGATCGGGCCTTCGAATAAATTCTAATCTTCAATCGTACCGTCTTATCAACCCCGATCTCAACATCGGGTCGTCAAATCAACTGTGATCTCCAATCGGACCGTCAGATCAACCCCTACCTTAATATCGGGCTGTCAAATCAACTTTGATCTCCAATCGGACAGTTAGATCAACCTCGATCTCAATATCGGACAGTCAAAATCAAGTCTGATCTCTAATCGGGCAGTTAAATCAACTCCGATCTCCAATCGGTCCGTCAAATCAACTTTGATCTCCAATCGGACTGTCTGATCAACCCTGATCTCAACATCGGGCAGTCAAATTAACTCCGATCTCTAATCGGACCTTCGGATCAACCCCAATCTCAACATCGGGCCTTCAAATCAACTCCGATCTTCAATCGGACCGTCAGATCAAACCCGTTCTCCAATCGAACCTTCAAATCAACTCTAATCTCCAATCGGGCCGTCAGATCAACCTCGATCTCAACATCGGGCCGTCAAATCAACTCTGATCTCCAATCGAACAGTCAGATCAACTTCAATATCAAGATCGGGCCATCAAATCAACTCCAATCTTTAATCGGACCGTGAGATCAACCCCGATCTCAACGTCGGGCTGTCAAATCAACTCCGATCTCCAAATGGACCGTCAGATCAACCCCGACCTCAATATCGGGTCGTCAAATCAACTTCGATCCCCAATCAGACAGTCAGATCAACACCGATCTCAACATCAGGCTGTCAAATCAACTCCTATCTCCAATCGGAGTGTCAGATCAATCCCGATCTCAATATCGGGCCGTCAAATCAACTCTGATCTCCAATCGGACAGTCAGATCAACCGCGATCTCAACATCGATCTGTCAAATCAACTCCGATCTCCAATCGGACCGTCAGATCAAACCCAGTCTCAACATCGGGCCTTCAAATCAACTACGATCTCCAATAGGACCGTAAGATCAACCCCGATCTCAACATCAGGTCGTCATATCAACTCTGATCTACAATCGGACTGTCAGATCAACCCTGATTTCAACATCGGGCTGTCAAATCAACTCTGATCTCCAATCGGACCTTTAAATCAAAACCAATCTCAACATCGGGCCTTCAAATAACTCTAATTTCCAATAGGACCATCAAATCAACCCCGATCTCAACATCGGGACGTCAAATCAACTCTAATCTCCAATCGAACTGTCAGATCAACCTCGATCTCAACATCGGGCCGTCAAATCAACTCCGATCTCCTATCAAACCGTCAGATCAACCATGATCTCAATATCGGGCCGTCATATCAACTCTGATCTCTAATCGGATCGTCAAATCAACCCTGACCTTAATATTAGGCCATCAAATCAATTCTGATCACCAATCGGACCGTCAGATCGACCCCGATCTCAACATCGAGCTTTTAAATCAGCTACGAGCTCCAATCGGGAAGTCAAATCAACTTCGATCTCCAATCAGACCATCAAATCAACTTCAATCTCCAATTGAACCGTTAGATCAACCGCGATCTCAACATCGGGCCATCAAATCAACTTCGATCTCCAATCAGGCCGTCAAATCAACTCCGATCTCCAATCGTACTGTTAAATCAACTCTGATCTCCAATCGGACCGTCAAATCAACCCCGATCTCAATATCGGGCCGTCAAATCAACTCCATCTCCAATCGGACCATCCGATTACCCCAATCTCAATATCGGGCCGTCAAATCAACTCCGATCTCCTATCGGACCGTCACATCAACCCCGATCTCAATATCAGGCCGTCAAATCAACTTTGATCTGTAATCAGACTGTCAGATCAACCCCATCTCAACATCAGGCCATCAAATCAACTCCGATCTCCTATCGGACAGTCAGATAAGCCCCGACCTCAAAATTGGGCAGTCAAATCAACTCCGATCTCCAATCGAACCGTCAGATCAACCCCGATCTCAATATCGGGCCGTCAAATAAACTCTGATCTCCAATCGGACCTTCAAATCAACTCCGATCTCAATATCAGGCCGTTAAATCAACTCTAATCTCCAATCGAATTGTCAGTTCAACCCCCGATCTCAATATCGGGCCATCAAATCAACTCTGATCTCTAATCGGACTGTCAGATCAACCCCGATCTCAACATCGAGGCGTTAAATCAACTATGATCTCCAATCGAGCTGTTAAATCAAACTCGATCTCAACATCGAGCTGTTAAATCAACTTCGATCTCTAATCGAACCGTCAAATCAACCGCGATCTCAACATCGGGATGTCAAATCAACTCCGATCTCCAATCAGACCGTCAGATCAACCCCGATCTCAATATTGGGTCGTTTAATCAACTTCGATCTCAAATCAGACCGTCAAATCATCCCCGATCCCAATATCGGGCCGTCAAATCAAGTTCGATCTCCAATCGTACCGTCAGATCAACCCTGATCTAAATATCGGGCCGTCAAATCAACTTTGATCTCCAATCGGACCGTCAGATCAACCCCGACCTCAATATCAGTTCGTCAAATCAACTCCGATCTCCAATCGGACCGTCAGATCAACCCCTATCCCAACATCGGGCCATCAAATCAATTTTGATCTCTAATCGGGCCGTTAAATCAACTCTGATCTCCAATCGAACCGTTAAATCAAATCCATTCTCCAATCGAACCGTCAGATTAACCCTGATCTCAACATCGGGCCGTCAAATCAACTTCGATCACAAATAGGATCGTCAGATCAACCCCAATCTCAATATCGGGCCGTCAAATTGACTTTGATCTCTAATTGGACCGTCAGATCTAACCCGATCTCCAATCGAACCTTAAAATCAACTCTGATCTCCAATCGGGTCGTCAGATCTACCCCGATCTCAACATTGGCCGTCAAATCAACTACGATCTCCAATTGGACCGTCAGATGAACCCCGATCTCAATATCGGGCAGTCAAATCAACTCTGATCTCCAATCGGATCGTCAGATCAACCCCGACCTCAATATTATGTCGTCAAATCAACTCCGATCTCTAATCGGACCGTCAGATCAACCATGATCTCAACATCGGGCCGTTAAATAAACTACGATCTCCAATCGTACCTTCAGATCAACTTCGATCTCAACATCGGGCCTTCAAAAAACTCTGATCTCCAATCGGACTGTCAGATCAAACCCGATCTCCAATTAGACCTTTAAATCAACTCTGATCTCCAATTGGACCATCAAATCAACCCCGATCTCAACATCGGGCCGTCAAATCAACTCCGATCTCCAATCGGACCGTCAGATCAACCCCGATCTCAATATCGGGCCGTTTAATCAACTCCGATCTCCAATTAAACCGTCAGATCAACCCCGGTCTCAACATCTGGCCGTCAAATCAACTCTGATCTCCAATTGGACCGACAGATCAACCCTGATCTCAATATCGGGCCATCAAATCAACTTCGATATCCAATCGGACCATCAGATCAACCCCGATCTCAATATCGGGCCGTCAAATCAACTTCGATCTCCAATCGGACCGTCAGATCAATTCCGATCTCAATATTGGGCCGTTAAATCAACTTCGATCTCCAATCGGATCGTCAGATCAACCCTGATCTCAATATCGAGCAGTTAAATCAACTCTAATCTCCAATCAGGTTGTCAAATCAACTCTGATCTCCAATCGGCCTGTCAGATCAACCTCAATCTTAACCGCAGGCTGTCAAATCAACTTTGATCTCCAACTAGACCGTCAGATCCGATCTAAACATCGGGCCATCAAATCAACTCTGATATCCAATTGAACAGTAAGTTCAGACCCGATCTCAACATCGGTCCTTCAAATCAATTCTGATCTCTAATCGGGCTGTCAAATTAACTCCGATCTCCAATCGAACGGTCAAATCAACTTCGATCTCTAATATGACCGTAAGATCAACCCCTATCTCAACATCGGGCCGTCAAATCAATCTCGATCTCAATATCGGGCTGTCAAATCAACTCCAATCTATAATTGGGCCATCAGATCAACCCCGATCTCAATATCAGGCCGTCAAATCAAAACTGATCTCTAATCGAATCGTCAGATCAATCATGATCTCAATATCGGGCCGTCAAATCAACTCCGATCTCCAATCAGACCGTCAGATCAACCCCATCTCAATATCAGGATGTCAAATCCAATCCGATCTCTAATCGGGCCGTCAGTTAAACCCCGACATCAACATCGGGCCTTCAAATCAACTGTGATATCCAATCGGACCGTCAAATCAACCCCGATCTCAATATCGGGCCGTACCGTTAGATCAACCTCGATCGCAATATCTGGCCATCAAATCAACTCGGATCTCCAATCGGACTATCAGATCAACCCCGATCTCAACATCGGGCCATCAAATCAACTCCGATCTCTAATCAGGCCGTCAAATCAACTCTGATTTCCAATCGGACAGTCAGATCAACCCCGATCTAAACATTGGGCCGTCAAATAAACTCCGATCTCCAATAAGACCGTCAGATCAACCCCGATCTCAACATCGAGCCGTCAAATCAACTCTGATCTCCAATCGGACCGTCAGATCAATCTTGATTCTAATATCAGGCCCTCAAATCAACTCTGATCTCCAATCAGACCTTCATATCAACCTCGATCTCAACAACGGGCCTTCAAATCAACTCTGATCTCCAATCGGTCAGTCCAATCAACTCTGATCTCCAATCAAACCGTCAAATCAACTCCGATATCCAATCGGACCGACATATCAAACCCGATCTCAACATCGGGAGATCAAATAAACTCCCATCTCCAATCAAACCTTCAAATAAACTCCGATCTCCAATCGGACCGTCAGATCAACTCTGATCTCAATATTGAGCCGTCAAATCAACTCCGATCTCTAATCGGACCGTCAGATAAAGCCCGATCTCAATATCGGTCCGTCAAATAAACTCCGATCTCCAAGCGAACCGTCAGATCAACTTCGATCTCAATATCGGACCGCCAAATCAACTTTGATCTCCAATCGGCCTGTCAAATCAACCCCGATCTTAATATCGGACAGTCAAATCTATTTCGATCTCCAATCGGACCGTCCGATCAACAATGATCTCAATATCGAGCCGTCAAAGCAACTCCGATATCCAATCCGACAGTTAGATCAACTTCGATCTCAACATCGGGTCGTCAAATCAACCCCGATCTCAATATCAGGCCGTCAAATTAACTTCGATCTCCAATCGGACTGTCAGATCAACCCCGATCTTAATATCGGGTCGTCAAAATCTACTTCGATCTCCAATCGGACCGTTCGATCAACAATGATCTCAACATCGAGCCGTCAAAGCAACTCCGATCTCCAATCTGACAGTCAGATCAACCCCGATCTCAATATCGGGTCCTCAAATCAACTCGGATCTCCAATTTGACCGTCAGATCAACTCCGATCTCAATATCGGGCTGTCAAATCAACTTTGATCACCAATTGGATCGTCAGATCTATCCCGATCCCAATATCGGGCCGTCAAATAAACTCTGATCTCCAATAGGACCATCAGATCAACCCTGATCTCAACATCGGGCCCTTAAATCAACTCTGGTCTCTAATTGGACAGTCAGATCAACCCTGACCTCAATATCGGGCCATCAAATCAACTCTGATATCTAATCAGACCGTTAGATCAACCTCGATCTCAACATCGAGCCTTCAAATTAACTCCGATCTTCAATCAGGCAGTCAAATCAACTCTGATCTCCAATCAGACCGTCAAATCAACTTCGATCTCCAATCGGACCGACAGATCAAACCCGATCTCAACATCGGGAGATCAAATAAACTCTGATCTCTAATCGGACCTTCAAATAAACTTTTATCTCCAATCGGACCGTCAAATCAACTCTGATCTCAACATTGAGCCGTCAAATCAACTCCGATCTCTAATCGAACAGTCAGATAAAGCCCGAACTCAATATCGGTTTGTCAAATCAACTCCGATCTCCAAGCGAACCGTCAGATCAACCACGATCTCAATATCGGGCCGTCAAATCTACTCCGATCTCCAATTGGATCGTCAGATCAACAATGATCTCAATATTGAGCCGTCAAAGCAACTCCGATATCCAATCGGACCGTCAGATCAACCCCGATCTCAACATCGGGTCGTCAAATCAACTCGGATCTCTAATCTGACTGTCAGATCAATCCCGATCTCAATATTGGGTCGTCAAATCAACTTCGATCACCAATTGGACTGTCAGATCAACCCCGATCTCAATATTGGGCCGTCAAATCAACTTCGATAACCAATTGGACCGTCAGATCAACCTCGATCTCAATATCGGGCCTACGAATAAATTTTGATCTTCAATCGTACCGTCTGATCAACCCCGATCTCAACATCGGGTCGTCAAATCAACTGTGATCTCCAATCAGACCGTCAGATCAACCCCTACCTTAATATCGGGCTGTCAAATCAACTTTGATCTCCAATAGGATAGTTAGATCAACCCTGATCTCAATATCGGACAGTCAAATCAAGTCTGATCTCTAATCGGGCAGTTAAATCAACTCCGATCTCAAAACGGACCGTCAAATCAACTTTGATCTCCAATCGGACCGTCAGATCAACCCTGATCTCAACATCGGGCCGTCAAATGAACTCCGATCTCCAATTGGACCTTCGGATCAACCCTGATCTCAACATCGGGCCTTCAAATCAACTCCGATCTTTAATCGGACCGTCAAATCAAACCCATTCTCCAATCGAACCTTTAAATCAACTCTAATCTCCAATCGGGCCGTCAGATCAACCTCGATCTCAACATCGGGTCGTCAAATCAACTTTGATCTCCAATCGAACCGTGAGATCAACCCCGATCTCAAGATCGGGCCATCAAATCAACTCCAATCTTCAATTGGACCGTGAGATCAACCCCGATCTCAACATCGGGCCATCAAATCAACTCTGATCTCCAAATGGACCGTCAGATCAACCCCGACCTCAATATCGAGTCGTCAAATCAATTTCGATCTCCAATCGAATAGTCAAATCAACACCGATCTCATCATCGGTCTGTTAAATCAACTCCTATCTCCAATCAGACTGTCAGATCAACCCCGATCTCAATATCGGGCCGTCAAATCAACTCTGATCTCCAATCGAACCGTCAGATCAACCGCGATCTCAACATCGATCTGTCAAATCAACTCCGATATCTAATCGGACCGTCAGATCAAACACGATCTCAACATCGGGCCTTCAAATAAACTACGATCTCCAATAGGACCGTAAGATCAACCCCGATCTCAACATCGGGCCGTCAAATCAACTCTGTTCTCCAATCGGACCGTCAGATCAACCCTAATTTCAACATCGGGCTGTCAAATCAACTCTGATCTCCAATCGAACCTTTAGATCAAAACCAATCTCAACATCGGGCCTTTAAATAACTTCGATGTCCCGATCTCAACATCGGGACGTCAAATCAACTCTAATCTCCAATCGGACTGTCAGATCAACCTCGATCTCAACATTGGGCCGTCAAATCAACTCCGATCTCCTATCAAACCGTCAGATCAACCCCGATCTCAACATCGGGCCGTCATATCAACTCTGATCTCCAATCGAACCGTCAAATCAACCCTGACCTCAATATCGGACCATCAAATCAACTCTGATCACCAATCAAACCGTCAGATCGACCCAGATCTCAACATCGGGCTTTTAAATTAGCTACGAGCTCCAATCGGGCAGTCAAATCAACTCCGATCACCAATCAGACCATCAAATCAACTTCGATCTCCAATCGAACCGTCAGATCAACCTCGATCTCAACATCGGGCCATCAAATCAACATCGATCTCCAATCAGGCCGTCAAATCAACTCTGATCTCCAATCGTACCGTCAAATGAACTCTGATCTCCAATCGAACCGTCAGATCAACCCCGATCTCAATATCGGGCCGTCAAATCAACTCCATCTCCAATCGGACCATACGATTACCCCAATCTCAATATCGGGCAGTCAAATCAACTCCGATCTCCAATCGGACCGTCAGATCAACTCCAATATCAATATCAGGCCGTCAAATCAACTTTGATCTCTAATCAGACCATCAGATCAACCCCGTCTCAACATCAGGCCATCAAATCAACTCCGATCTCCAATCGGACCGTCAGATAAACCCCGACCTCAAAATTGGGCAGTTAAATCAACTCCGATATCCAATCGAACCGTCAGATCAACCCCGATCTCAACATCGGGCAGTCAAATCAACTCCGATCTCCAATCGGACCGTCAAATCAACTCCGATCTCAATATCAAGTCATTAAATCAACTCTAATCTCCAATCGAACCGTCAGTTCAACCCCGATCTCAATATTGGGCCATCAAATCAACTCCGATCTTTAATCAAACTGTCAGATCAACCCCGATCTCAACATCGAGCCGTCAAATCAACTACGATCTCCAATCGGACCGTCATCTTAAACTCGATCTCAACATCGAGCTGTTAAATCAACTCCGATTTCCAATCGAACCATCAAATCAACCGCGATCTCAACATCGGGACGTCAAATCAACTCCGATCTCCAATCAGACCGTCAGATCAACCCCGATCTCAATATCGGGCAGTTTAATCAACTTCGATCTCCAATAAGACAGTCAAATCAACCCCGATCCCAATATCGGGCCGTCACATCAAGTTCGATCTCCAATCCGTCAGATCAATCCTGATCTCAATATCGGGCCAGTAAATCAACTTTGATCTCCAATCGGACCGTCAGATCAACCCTGACCTCAATATCAGTTCGTCAAATCAACTCTGATCTCCAATCGGACCGTCAGATCAACCCCTATCTCAACATCGAACCATCAAATCAATTCTAATCTCTAATCGGGCAGTTAAATCAACTCCGATCTCCAATCGAACCGTTAAAACAAATCTAATCTCCAATCGAACCGTCAGATTAACCCTGATCTCAACATCGGGCCGTCAAATCAACTCCGATGACAATAGGACCGTCAGATCAACCCCGATCTCAATATCGGGCAGTCAAATCAACTTCGATCTCTAATCAGACCGTCATATCAAACCCGATCTCCAATCGAACCTTAAAATCAACTCTGATCTCCAATCGGGTCGTCAGATCAACCCCGATCTCAACATTGGCCGTTAAATAAACTACGATCTCCAATCGGACCGTCAGATCAACCCCGATCTCAATATCGGGCAGTCAAATCAACTCTGATCAAATCGGACCGTCAGATCAACCCCGATCTCAATATCATGTCGTCAAATCAACTCTGATCTCTAATCGGACCGTCAGATCAACCATGATCTCAACATCGGGCTATTAAGTCAACTCCGATCTCCAATCGGACCTTCAGATCAACGTCGATCTCAACATCGGGCCTTCAAAAAAACTCTGTTCTCTAATCGGACCGTTAGATCAAACCCGATCTCCAATCAGACCTTTAAATTAACTCTGATCTCCAATTGGACCGTCAAATCAACCCCGATCTCAACATCGGGCCGTCAAATCAACTCCGATCTCCAATCGGACCGTCAGATCAACCCCGATCTCAATATCGGGCCGTTTAATCAACTCCGATCTCCAATTAAACCGTCAGATCAACCCCGGTCTCAACATCGGGCCGTCAAATCAACTCTGATCTCCAATTGGACCGACAGATCAACCCTGATCTCAATATCGGGCCATCAAATCAACTTCGATATCCAATCGGACCATCAGATCAACCCCGATCTCAATATCGGGCCGTCAAATCAACTTCGATCTCCAATCGAACCTTCTGATCAATCCCGATCTCAATATTGGGCCGCTAAATCAACTTTAATCTCCAATCGGATCGTCAGATCAACCCCGATCTCAACATCGAGCAGTTAAATCAACTTCGATCTCCAATCAGGGTGTCAAATCAACTCTGATCTCCAATCGGCTTGTCAGATCAACCCCGATCTTAACCGCAGGCCGTCAAATTAACTTTATCTCTAACCAGACCGTCAGATCAACCCCGATCTCAACACCGGGCTGTCAAATCAACTCCGATCTCCAATTGAACAGTAAGTTCAGACCCGATCTCAACATCGGTCCTTCAAATCAACTCCGATCTCTAATCGGGCTGTCAAATCAACTCCGATCTCCAATCGAACTGCCAAATCAACTTCGATCTCTAATTTGACTGTATGATCAACCCCGATCTCAACATCGGGCCGTCAAATCAACCCCGATCTCAATATCGGGCAGTCAAATCAACTCCAATCTATAATTGGACCATCAGATCAACCCCGATCTCAATATCGGGCCGTCAAATCAAAACTGATCTCCAATCGAACAGTCAGATCAATCACGATCTCAATATCGGGCCGTCAAATCAACTTCGATCTCCAATCAGACCAACAGATCAACCCCATCTCAACATCAGGATGTCAAATCCAATTCGATCTCCAATCGGGCCGTCAGTTACACCCCGACATCAACATCGGGCCTTCAAATCAACTCCGATATCCAATCGGACCGTCAAATCAACCCTGATCTCAATATCGGGTTGTACCGTCAGATCAACCTCGATCTCAATATCGGGCCATCAAATCAACTCGGATCTCCAATCGGACCGTCAGATCAACCCCGATCTCAACATCGGGCCATCAAAACAACTCCGATCTCTAATCAGGCAGTCAAATCAACTTCGATCTCCAATCGGACCGTCAAATCAACTCTGATCTCCAATCGGACCATCAGATCAACCCCGATCTCAACATTGGGCCGTCAAATAAACTCTGATCTCCAATAGGACCGCCAGATCAACCCCGATCTCAACATCGAGCCGTCAAATCAACTCTGATCTCCAATCGAACCGTCAGATCAACCCCGATCTCAATATCGGGCCGTCAAATCAACTCTGATCTCCAATCGGACCGTCAGATCAACCCTGATCTCAATATCGGGCCCTCAAATCAACTCTGATCTCCAATCAGACCTTCAGATCAACCTCAATCTCAACATCGGGCCTTCAAATCTACTCCGATCTCCAATCGGGCAGTCCAATCAGATCTCCAATTAGACCGCCAAATCAACTCCGATATCCAATCGGACCTACATATCAAACCCGATCTCAACATCAGCAGATCAAATAAACTCCCATCTCCAATTGGACCTTCAAATAAACTCTGATCTCCAATCGGACAGTCAGATCAACTCTGATCTCAACATTGAGCCGTTAAATCAACTCCGATCTCCAATCGGACCGTCAGATAAAGGCCGACCTCAATATCGGTCCGTCAAATCAACTCCGATCTCTAAGCGAATAGTCAGATCAACCCCGATCTCAATATCGGGCCGTCAAATCAACTCTGATCTCCAATCGGCCTGTCAGATCAACCCCGATCTTAATATCGGGCAGTCAAATCTACTCCGATCTCCAATCGGACCGTCCGATCAACAATGATCTCAACATCGAGCCGTTAAAGCAACTCTGATATCCAATCTGACAGTCAGATCAACTTCAATCTCAACATCAGGTCGTCAAATCGGATCTCAACATCAACTCGGATCTCCAATCTGACCGTCAAATCAACCCCGATCTCAATATCGGGCCGTCAAATCAACTCCGATCTCCAATCGGACTGTCAGATCAACCCCGATCTTAATATCGGGTCATCAAATCTACTTCGATCTCTAATCGGACCGTCCGATCAACAATAATCTCAACATCGAGCCGTCAAAGCAACTCCGATATCCAATCTGACCGTCAGATCAACCCCGATCTCAATATCGGGTCCTCAAATCAACTCGGATCTCCAATCTGACCGTCAGATCAACCCCGATCCCAATATCGGGCTGTCAAATTAACTTCGATCACCAATTGGACCGTCAGATCAATCCCGATCCCAATATCGGGCCGTTAAATAAACTCTGATCTCCAATCGGACCGTCAGATCAACCATGATCTCAACATCGGGCCCTCAAATCAACTCTGATCTCTAATTGGACAGTCAGATCAACCCTGACCTCAATATCGGGCCATCAAATCAACTCTGATCTCTAATCAGACCGTCAGATCAATCGCGATCTCAACTTTGGGCCTTCAAATCAACTTCGATCTCCAATCGGGCAGTCAAATCAACTCTGATCTCCAATCAGACCGTTAAATCAACTCCGATCTCCAATCGGATCGACAGATAAAACCCGATCTCAACATCGGGAGATCAAATAAACTCTGATCTCTAATCGGACCTTCAAATAAACTCTTATCTACAATCGAACCTTCAAATCAACTCCGATCTCCAATCGAACCGTCAGATAAAGCCCGACCTCAATATCGGTCCGTCAAATCAACTCCGATTTCCAAGCGAACCGTCAGATCAACCACGATCTCAATATCGGGCCGTCAAATCTACTCTGATCTCCAATTGGACTGTCAGATCAACAATGATCTCAGTATCGAGCCGTCAAAGCAACTCCGATATCCAATCAGACCGTCAGATCAACCCCGATCTCAACATCGGGTCGTCAAATCAACTCGAATCTCTAATCTGACCTCAGATCAACCCCGATCTCAATATTGGGCCGTCAAATCAACTTCGATCACCAATTGGACCATCAGATCAACCTCGATCTCAATATCGAGTCTTTGAATAAATTTCGATCTTTAATCGTACCGTCTGATCAACCCCGATCTCAACATCGGGTCGTCAAATCAACTGTGATCTCCAATCGGACCGTCAGATCAACCCCTACCTTAATATCGGGCTGTCAAATCAACTTTGATATCTAATCGGACAGTTAGATCAACCCCGATCTCAATATCGGACAGTCAATTCAAGTCTGATCTCTAATCGGGCAGTTAAATCGACTCCGATCTCCAATCGGACCGTCAAATCAACTTTGATCTCCAATCGGACCGTCAGATCAACCCTAATCTCAACATCGGGCCGTTAAATCAACTCCGATCTCCAATCGGACTTTCGGATCAACCCCGATCTCAACATCGAGCCTTCAAATCAACTCCGATCTTCAATCGGACCGTCAGATCAAACCCGTTCCCCAATCGAACCTTCAAATCAACTCTAATCTTTAATCGGGCCTTCAGATCAACCTCGATTTCAACATCGGGCCGTTAAATCAACTCTGATCTCCAATAGGACCGTCAGATCAACCCTGATCTCAAGATCGGGCCGTCAAATCAACTCCAATCTTCAATCGAAACTTGAGATCAACCCCGATCTCAACATCGGGACGTCAAATCAACTTTAATCACTAAATGGACCGTCAGATCAACCCTGACCTCAATATCGGGTCGTCAAATCAACTCCTATCTCCAATCGGACTGTCAGATCAACCCCGATCTCAATATCGGGCCTTCAAATCAACTCTGATCTCCAATAGGACCGTAAGATCAACCCCGATCTCAACATCGGGCCGTCAAATCAACTTCGATCTCCAATCGGACCGATAGATCAACCCTAATTTCAACATCAGGATGTCAAATCAACTCTGATCTCCAATCGGACCTTTAGATCAAAATCGATCTCAACACCGGGCCTTCAAATAAACTCCGATGTCCAATAGGACCGTCAGATCAACCCCGATCTCAACATCGGGAAGTCAAATCAACTCTAATCTCCAATCAGACTGTCAGATCAACCTCGATCTCAACATCGGGCCGTCAAAATCAACTCCGATCTCCTATCAAACCGTCAGATCAACCCCGATCTCAACATCGGGCCGTCATATCAACTCTGATCTCCAATCAGATCGTCAAATCAACCCTGACCTCAACATCGGGCCATCAAATGAACTCTGATCACCAATCAGACAGTCAGATCGACCCCGATCTCAACATCGGGCTTTTAAATCAAGTACGAGCACCAATCGGGCAGTCAAATCAACTCCGATCTCCAATCAGACCATCAAATCAACTTCGATCTCCATTCGAACCGTCAGATCAACCGCGATCTCAACATCGGGCCATCAAATCAACTCCGATCTCCGATCAGGCCGTTAAATCAACTCCGATCTCCAATCGTACCGTCAAATCAACTCTGATCTCCAATCGGACAGTCAGATCAACCCCGATCTCAATATCAGGCCGTCAAATCAACTCCATCTCCAATCGGACCATCCGATCAACCCCAATCTCAATATCGGGACGTCAAATCAACTCCGATCTCCAATCGGACCGTCAGATCAACACCGATCTCAATATCAGGCCGTCAAATCAACTTTGATCTCTAATCAGACCGTCAGATCAACCCCATCTCAACATCAGGCCATCAAATCAATTCTGATCTCCAATAGGACCGTCAAATAAATCCCGACCTCAAAATTGGGCAGTCAAATCAACTCCGATCTCCAATCGAACAGTCAGATCAACCCCAATCTCAACATCGGGCCGTCAAATCAACTCCGATCTCATTATTGGGCCGTTAAATCAACTCTAATCTCCAATCGAACCGTCAGTTCAACCCCGATCTCAATATCGAGCCATCAAATCAACTCCGATCTCTAATCGGACTGTCAGATCAACCCCGATCTCAATATCGAGCCGTCAAATCAGCTACAATCTCCAATCGGACCGTCATCTCAAACTCGATCTCAACATTGAGCCGCTAAATCAACTCCGATCTCTAATCAGGCTGTCAAATCAACTCCGATCTCCAATCGAACCGTCAAATCAACTGCGACCTCAACATCGGGAAGTTAAATCAACTCTGATCTCCAATCAGACTGTCAGATCAATCCCGATCTTAATATCGGGCCATTTAATCAACTTCGATCTCCAATCGGACCGTCAAATCAACCCCGATCCCAATATCGGGCCGTCAAATTAAGTTCGATCTCCAATCGTACCGTCAGATCAACCCTGATCTCAATATCGGGCCGTCAAATTAACTTTGATCTCCAATCGGACCGTCAGATCAACCCGACCTCAATATCAGTTCGTCAAATCAACTCCGATCTCCAATCGAACCGTCAGATCAACAATGATCTCAATATTGAGCCGTCAAAACAACTCCGATATCCAATCTGACAATCAGATCAACCCCGATCTCAACATCGGGTCGTCAAATCAACTCTGATCTCCAATCGGACTGTCAGATCAACCCCGATCTTAATATCGGGATGTCAAATCTACTCTGATCTCCAATCGGACAGTCTGATCAACAATGATCTCAACATCGAGCCGTCAAAGCAACTCTGATATCCAATCTGACCGTTAGATCAACCCCGATCTTAATATCGGGTCGTCAAATCAACTCAGATCTCCAATCCGACCGTCAGATCAACCCCGATCTTAATATTGGGCCGTCAAATCAACTTCGATCTCCAATTGGACCGTCAGATCAATCCCGATCTCAATATCGGGCCTTCAAATCAACTGTGATCTCTAATCGGACTGCCAGATCAACCCCGATCTCAACATCAGGCCGTCAAATCAACTGTGATCTCCAATTGGACCGTCAGATCAATCTCTACCTTAATATCGGGCTGTTAAATCAACTTTGATCTCTAATTGGACCGTTAGATCAACCCCGATCTCAATATCAGACCGTCAAATCAAGTCTGATCTCTAATCGGGCAGTCAAATCAACTCCGATCTCTAATCGGACCGTCAAATCAACTTAGATCTCCAATCAGACCGTAAGATCAACCCCGATCTCAACATCAGGCCATCAAATCAACTCCGATCTCCAATCGGACCTTTGGATCAACCCTGATCTCAACATCGGGCCTTCAAATCAACTCGGATCTCCAATCGGACCGTCAGATCAAACCCGTTCTCCAATCGGACCTTCAAATCAACTCTAATCCCCAATCGGGGCGTCAGATCAACCTCGACCTCAACCTCATCCTGTCAAATCAACTTCAATCTCCTATCGAACCATCAGATCAACCCCGATCTCAAGATCGGGACGTCAAATCAACTCCAATCTTCAATCGGACCGTGATATCAACCCTGATCTCAACATCGGGCCGTCAAATCAACTTTGATCTCCAAATAGACCGTCGATCAACTCTGACATCAATATCGAGATGTCAAATCAACTTCGATCTCCAATTGAACCGTCAGATTAACCCCGATTTCAACATCGGGCAGTCATATCAACTCTAATCTTCAATCGGACTGTCAAATCAACCCTGACCTCAATATTGGGCCGTCAAATAAACTCTGATCTCCAATCGGACCGTCAGATCGACCATGATCTCAACATCGAACCTTTAAATCAACTACGAGCTCCAATCGGGCAGTCAAATCAACTTCGATCTCCAATCAGACCGTTAAATCAACTCCGCTCTCCAATCGGACCGTCATATCAATCACTATCTCAACATCGGGCCATCAAATCAACTCCGATATCTAATCGGGCCGTCAAATAAACTCTGATCTCCAATTGGACCGTCAAATCAACTCTGATCTCCAATCGGACAGTCAGATCAACTCCGATCTTAATATCGGGCCGTCAAAACAACTCCATCTCCAATCGGACCATCCGATCAACCCCAATCTCAATATCGGGTCGTCAAATCAACTCCGATCTCCAATTGGACCATCAGATCAACCCCGATCTCAATATCAGACCGTCAAATCAACTTTGATGTCTAATCAGACCGTCAGATCAACCCCATCTCAACATCGGGCCGTCAAATCAACTCCGATCTCCAATCGGACCGTTAGATAAACCCCAAACTCAAAATCAGGCCGTCAAATCAAATTCGATCTCCAATCAGACCGTCAGATCAACCCCAATCTCAACATCGGGCCGTTAAATCAACTCCGATCTCCAATCGGACCGTTAAATCAACCCCGATCTCAATATCGGGCAGTAAAATCAACTCCAATCTCCAATCAGATCGTCAGTTCAACCCCAATCTCAATTTCGGGCCGTTAAATTAACTCTGATCTCTAATCGGACTGTCAGATCAACTCCGATCTCAACATCGAGTCGTCAAATCAACTCTGATCTCCAATCGGACCGTCAGATCAAACTCGATCTCAATATTGGGCCGTCAAATCAACTCCGATCTCTAATCAGGCCGTCAAATCAACTCTGATCTCCAAGCGGACCATCAAATCAAATTTGAACTCCAATTGAACCGTCAGATCAACCCCGATCTTAACATTGGGACGTCAAATTAACTCCGATCTCCAATCGGGCTGTCAGATCAACCCCAATCTCAACATCGGGCCTTCTAATCAACTCCGATCTCCAATCGGACTGTCAAATCAACCCCTATCTCAACATCGAGCCATCAAATCAACTTCGATCTCCAATCGGATCGCCAGATCAACCCTGATCTCAATATTGGGTCGTTAAATCAACTTTAATCTCCAATCGGACCGTCAGATCAACCCCTATCTCAACATCGGGCCATCAAATCAACTCTGATCTCTAATAGTTCAGTCAAATCAACTCCGATCTCCAATCAAACTGTCAAATCAAATCCGATCTCCAATTGGACCGTCAGATTAACCCTGATCTCAATATCGGTTCGTCAAATCAACTCCGATCATAAATCAGACTGTCAGATCAACCCCGATCTCAACATCGGGCCGTCAAATTAACTTCAATCTCCAATAAGACCGTCAGATCAAAACCGATCTCTAATCGAACCTTTAAATCAACTCCGATCTCCAATCGAGTCGTCAGATCAACCCCGATTTCAATATCGGGCTGTCAAATCAACTCCGATCTCCAATCTGATCGTCAAATTAACCCCGATCTCAATATAGGGCCGTACCGTCAGATCAGTCTTGATCTCAATATTGAGCCATCAAATCAACTCGGATCTCCAATCAGACCGTCAGATCAACCCCGATCTCAACATCGGGCCATCAAATCAACTCCGATCTCTAATCGGGCCGTCAAATCAACTTCGATCTCCAATCGGACAGTCAAATCAACTCCGATCTCCAATCGGGCCGTCAGATCAACCCCGATCTCAACATTGGGCCGTCAAATAAACTTCGATCTCCAAAAGGACAGTCGGATCAACCCCGATCTCAACATCGGGCCGTCAAATCAACTCTGATCTCCAATAGGACCGTCAGATCAACCACGATCTCAATATTGGGCCGTCAAATCAACTCTGATCTCCAATCAGACAGTCAGGTCAACCCTGATCTCAATATCGGGCCCTTAAATCAACTCTTATCTCCAATTGGACCGTCAGATCAACACCGTCCTCAATATCGGGCCGTCAAATCAAATTTGATCTCCAATCAGACCTTCAGATCAACCTCGATCTCAACATCGAGCCTTCAAATAAACTCCAATCTCCAATCGGGCAGTCAAATCAACTCTGATCTCCAACCAGACCGTCAAATCAACTCCGATATCCAATCGGACCGACAGATCAAACCCGATCTCAACATCGAGAGATCAAATAAACTCCAATCTCCAATCAGACCTTCAAATCAACTTCGATCTCCAATCGGACCGTCAGATCAACTTCGAACTCAACATCGGGCCGTCAAATCAACTCCGATCTCTAATCGGACCATCAGATAAAGCCCGACCTCAATATCAGTCCGTCAAATCAACTCCGGAATCCAAGCGGACCGTCAGATCAACTCGATCTTAATATCGGGCCGTCAAATCAACTTTAATCTCCAATCGGGCCGTCAGATCAACCCCGATCTCAATATCAGGCCTTCAAATCTATTTCGATCTCTAATAGGATCGTCAGATCAATAACGATCTAAACATCGGGCTGTCAAAGCAACTCCGATATCCAATCGGACCGTCGAATTAACCCCGATCTCAAATATCTGCCCGTCAAATCAACTCGAATCTCCAATCTAACAGTCAGATCAATCCTGATCTCAATATCGGGCCGTCAAATCAACTTTCATCACCAATTGGACCGTCTGATCAACCTTAATCTCAATATCGGGCCTTCGAATCAACTCCGATCTCCAATCGGACCATCTGATCAAACCTGATCTCAACATTGGGCTGTCAAATCAACTGTGATCTCCAATCGGACCGTCAGATCAACCCCGACCTTAATATCGGGCCGTCAAATCAACTCTAATCTCTAATCGAACCGTCAGATCAACCTCGATCTGAATATCAGACAGTTAAATCAAATCTGATCTCAAATCGGGCAATCAAATCAACTTCAATCTCCAATCGGACCGTCAAATCAACTCTGATTTCCAATCGGACCATCAGATCAACCTTGATCTCAACATCGGGCCTTCAAATCAATTCCAATCTCCAATCGAACCTTCAAATCAATCCCGATCTCAACATCGGGCCTTCAAATCCAATCCAATCTCTAATCGGACCATCAGATCAAACCCGTTCTCCAATCGGACCTTCAAATCAACTCCGATCTCTAATCGGACCGTCAGATCAATCCCAATCACAAGATCGAGCCATCAAATCAACTCCAATATTCAATCGGACCGTGAGATCAACCTAGATCTCAACATAGGCCAGTCAAAATAACTCCGATCACTAAATGGACTGTTAGATCAACCCCAACCTCAATATCGGGCCGTCAAATCAATTTTGATCTCCAATCGGACCGTCAGATCAACCCCGATCTCAACATCGGGCCGTCAAATCAACTCTGATCTCCAAGCGAACTATCTAATCAACCCCGATCTCAACATCAGGCCTTCAAATCAACACTAATCTCCAATCGGACCGTCAGATCAACCCCAATCTCAACATCGGGCTATCAAATCAACTCCGATCTTTAATCGAACAATCAGATCAAACCCGATCTCAACATTGGGCCTTTAAATTAACTCTGATCTCCAATCGGGCCGTCAAATCAACTCTGATCTCTAATTGGGCCGACAAATCAACTCTGATCTCCAATCAGAGTGTCAGATCATCCCAATCTCAACATCGGGCCGTTAAATCAACTCCGATCTCTAATCGGACCGTCAGATCAACCCCGATCTCAACTGCGGGCTGTCAAATCAACTCTGATCTCCAATTGGACCGTCAGATCAACCCCGATCTTAACATTGGGCAGTCAAATCAACTTCGATCTTCAATCGAACCGTTAGATCAAACCCGATCTCAACATCGGTCCTTCAAATTAACTCTGATCTCCAATCGGACCGTCAAATCAACTCTGATCTCCAATCTGACCGTCAGATCAACCCTGATCTCAACATCGGGCTGTCAAATCAACTTCGATCTCCAATCAGACCGTTAGATCATTCCCAATCTTAATATCGGGTTGTCAAATCAACTCTAATCTATAATTGGACCATTTGACCATCCCCGATCTCAATATCAGACCGTCAAATCAACACTGATCTCCAATCGGACCGTCAGATCAATCCCGATCTCAATATCGGGCCTTTAAATCATCTTTAATTTCCAATCAGACCATCAGATCAACCCCGTCTCAACATCAGGGTGTTAAATCAACTTTGATCTCCAATCGGATCGTCAGATAAACCCTGACCTCAACATCGGGCCGTCAAATCAACTCCGATCTCCAATCGGACCGTCAGATCAATCCCGATCTTAATTTTGGGATGTACCGTCAAATCAACCTCGATCTCAATATCGAGCCATCAGATCAACTCGAATCTCCAATCAGACCGTCAGATCAACCCCGATCTCAATATCGGGCCATCAAATCAACTCCGATCTCTAATCGGGACGTCAAATCAACTTCGATCTCCAATCGGGCCGTCAAATCAACTCTAATTTTCAATCGAACTTTCAGATCAACCCCGATCTCAATATTGGGCCGTTAAATAAACTTCGATCTCCAATAGGACCATTAGATCAACCATGATCTCAACATTGGGCCGTCAAATCAACTTTGATCTACAATTGAACCGTCAGATCAACCCCGATCCCAATATCGGACCGTCAAATAAACTCTGATCTCCAATCGGACCATCAGATCAACCCTGATCTCAATATCGGGCCCTCAAATCAACTATGATCTCCAATTGGACCGTCAGATCAACCCCGACCTCAATATCGGGCCGTCAAATCACCTCTGATCTCCAATCGGACCGTCAGATCAACCTCAATCTCAACATCGGGCCTTCAAATCAACTTTGATCTCCAATTGGGCAGTCAAATCAACTCTGATCTCCAATCAGACCGTCAAATCAACTCCGATCTCCAATTCGACCGACAGATCATACCCGATCTCAACATCGGGAGATCAAATAAACTCTGATCTCCAATCGAACCTTCAAATCAACTCTGATCTCCAATCGGACCGTCAGATCAACCCTGATCTCAACATCGGGCCGTCAAATCAACTCTAATCTCCAATTGGACCGTCAGATAAAGCCCGACCTCAATATCGGTTCTTCAAATCTACTCTGATCTCCAAGCGGACCGTCAGATCAACCCTGATCTTAATATCGGGTCGTCAAATCAACTCCGATCTCTAATCGAACCGTTAGATCAACCCCGATCTCAACATCAGGCCGTCAAATCAACTATGATCTCCAATCTGACCTTCAGATCAACCCTGATCTCAACATCGGGCCGTCGAATCAGCTCCGATCTCTAATTTGACCGTCAGATCAACCCCGATCTCAATATCATATTGTACCGTCAGATCAACCTCGATCTCAATATCGGGCCATCAAATCAACTCCGATCTCTAATCGAACCATCAGATCAACCCCGATCTCAACATCGGGCTGTCAAATCACCTCCGATCTCCAATTAGACCGTCAGATAAACCTCGATCCCAACATCGGGCCATCAAATCAACTCCGATCTCCAATCGGGCCGTCAAATCAACTTCGATCTCCAATCGTACAGTCAAATCAACTTTGATCTCCAGTCGGACCGTCTGATCAACCTCGATCTCAATATCGGGTAGTCAAAGCAACTCCGATATCCAATCGGACTGTCAGATCAACCCCGATCTCAACATCGGGCCGTCAAATCAACTCGAATCTCTAATCTGACCGTCATATCAACCCCGATCTCAATATCGGGCCGTCAAATCCACTTTGATCTCCAATCAGACCGTTAGATCAACCACGATCTCAATATCGGGCCTTCAAATCAACTCCGATCTCCAATCGAACCGTCTGATCAACCCCAATTTCAACATCGGGACGTCAAATCTACTCCTGATAGGTCTTCAAAATTGGATATTTAGTTTTGATGATAACAAATTAGGATTAAAGGTCAAAAAAGGTAGAATCATCTCCATAGGATTAAGTGCTAAAATAATTTATTAATTACCTTGAATATTTTGACCAAAAATATTTATTTTCTTACTTTACTTGAATTTATTTTATGACCTTGAATATTTAATATCAAGTGTTAACAAAATGAGTTTATATAGTAATATTTCCTAAGGCAAGGAGATTCCTATTTCTTTTTCTAAATAATCTTCAAATTATTTTATGGGCAAAAATTATTTTCAAAATATATGTATTAAAATATTTTATATATGTAAAAATATAATATATATATATATATATATATATATATATAATACAAAAATCGTGAGTGTGTGTGTGTGCATGGTGTAACCGTGTGTGCATGGAAGGTTGTTTGTGTGTGTATGCCGAAATTGGTGTATGCATGGATTGTAATTTGAAAATGCAAAGCTTACATTGATGTTTGTGCCTAAATAAAAGATGTGTGGGCATATGAGTATGTTTGCTGGCATGTATAAGCTTAAGGATTGAATTTATTGGACATAGATGTTTGTGCCATAAGTATGTTTGCTGCAAACTTCTAAGCTTATGCCTTTGAAAGAAAAAATGGGCACCAACTAAAAACAAAGGCTTATGCCTTATGCCGTGACTCACATGGTTAGGCAAATTTGAATTTTCATATCCGGCTATATAATCAAGTGATCCGAGCCCTTCATTTTCCATCATGCAATCCGGACCTTCCATTTCAAAAATGATTTTCAAAAACTTACGATTTTGCCTGAACCTGAAAATTTTTATAAATAGGAGGCTTTTCTATTCATTTTATTTTTACCAATTCTATAAACCAGAAAGCTTACTATCCTTGCCTACAGATTATTCAAACAAAGCTTTTACTCTCTTCGCTCAATCAAAGTTATAATTTTCTTTGAAAGAGAAAAATTGGTCCAAGTATTTGAGATAAGTTGTCAAATTATAATTGTTCATATCATCTCATACTTGCTCATTTATATATATATATATATATATATATATATATATATATATATATATATATATATATATATATATATCTGTGAAAAATTGTCATACATATTCATATATCTATATATCCATATTAGTAAAGAGTCAGTACTTGGACACCGAAACGCTTTAAGCAAATTCAGATATTTCACTTTGAAATACTCTAAACGGTCTTTAAAATCCCAAGTGGCCCTTTACTGGTATAATCAATATATAGATTTAGATAATCAGATATAACTTGTGATAAACATTTATATATATCTTATATATGATCTATCATATCTAGTAAAGAGTCAGTACTTGGACACCGAAACACGTTAAGCAAATTCAGATGATATTTCTTTGAAATACTCTAGATGATCTTTAAAATCCCAAGTGGCCCTTTACTGATATAAATAGTCGATATAAATATTCTTTAATATTCTATATCCGATTATCAAGTTGTGAATCGAAAAATTTAGTCAGTACTTGGACACCGAAACGCGTTAAGCAAATTTAGATATTTCACTTGAAATACTCTAGACTGTCTTTAAAATCCCAAGTGGCCAAATTATTCCCAACGTAGATCAAGTATAATATAATATATATAAGTGGGTAGAACGAGTTTGTTCAAGTATTATCTAAAGTGAATCATATTGTCATACTTGATAAACTGTCATCAAATATACTGCTCATATAATTGCTAATGAATTATTGTTGCATTATATAAGTGTGTGTGTAGTTGTTTAATTCAAAGTTATATTTATTCAACAACAAAGAAACACACTCTTTATAATAAAAAATCTTTTTCTTAATCTACTGAAAAATATTCTTTAAAAAAAAAGTAGATCTTTATTACAAGTGCTTAAATATTATATCTGCTTTCACAAGAAGCACATCATATAAAAAGTCTTTGAACTTTTATCATACAGTTAAAATTCTATATCTGCTTATCAGAGAAGTATCTGTGCTACAATTATATCTGCTTATTGGAAAGAAGCAAATATTCAAACAAACTTTTGTAAAAGGAAAAAGAGGTGAGTTAGTTTATTTTCTATTTGTGAGAAAGACAAGAATTCTTTGACCAAGACCAAAATCTTAGAGAGGTCAGCTGGGAGTTGGGTTTCTAGTGTACTTGTGAGGTGAGGAAGAGATTGTTGTTTCAAGACCAAAGTATAAAATAGTACTAAGCTCAAAAGAAGACTCAACTAAGCTTGAGGAAGGAGCTGGGAGTTCGCTGTCCTAGATAGTTAGTTGAGGAAAGTTGTAAGTTTATTTTTAAAACTTTGTACAGGCTTCTCCGCCTATTGAAGGAGTATTTATTACAGGGAAGTAATAGGATCTCAAGTCTTGGAGAGGAGCTTGAGACTGGACGGAGCAACATACACGGGCTGTATATTGTGAACTAGATAAATATCTGTGCATTGTGTGATTGAATTTAAAACTATTTATTAATTTGATAAAATTAATCCACTAAAATTCAAAAAGGCCAGAGATAATTTTTAAACGGCAATAATCTATTCAACCCTCCCTTCTAGATTATTATTGGACTTTCAACTCCGATCTCCAATCGGAACGTCAGATCAACCCCGACCTTAATGTCGCGCCGTCAAATTAACTCTGATCTCTAATCGGACCGTTAGATCAACCCCGATCTCAACATCGGGCCATCAAATCAACTCCGATCTCCAATCGGGCAGTCAAATCAACTCCGATCTCCAATCGGACCGTCAAATCAATTCCGATCTCCAATCGGGCCGTCAGATTAACCACGAACTCAACATTGAGTGGTCAAATCAACTCCGATCTCAAATCGAACTGTCAAATCAACCCTGATCTCAATATCGGGCAGTCACATCAATTTTGATCTCCAATCGGACCGTAAGATCAACCCCGATCTCAATATCGGGCCGTCAAATCAACTCCGATCTCCAATCGGACCGTCAAATCAATCCTGATCTCAACATCGGGCAATCAAATCAACTTCGATCTCCAATCAGACCGTCAGATCAACCCCGATCTAAATATCGGGCAGTCAAATTAACTCTGATCTCCAATCGAACCGTCATACCAACCCTGATCTCAACATCGGGCCGTCAAATCAACTCCAATCTCTAATCAGACCGTCAGATCAAACTTGATCTCAACATCAGGCCTTCAAATCAACTCCGATCTCCAATCGGGCCATCAAATCAACTATGATCTCTAATCGGACCGTCAGATTAACCACGATCTCAATATCGTGTCGTACCGTCAGATCAACCTCGATCTCAATATCGAGCCATCAAATAAACTTCGATCTCCAATAGGACCGTCAGATCAACCCCAATCTCAATATCGGGCCATCAAATCAACTCTAATCTCCAATCGGACCGTCAGATCAACCCCGATCTCAACATCGGGTCGTCAAATCAACTTCGATCTCTAATCGGACCATCAGATCAACCCCGATCTCAACATCGGGCCGTCAAATTAACTCCGATCTCCTATCAGACCGTTAGATAAACCCCGATCTCAACATCAGGCCGTCATATCAACTCTGATCTCCAATCGGATCGTCAGATCGATCCCGATCTCAATATCGGGCCTTCAAATTAACTCCGAGCTCAAATCGAGCAGTCAAATCAACTTCGATCTCTAATCAGACCATCAAATCAACTCCGATCTCCAATCGGACCGTCAGATGAACCCCTATCTTAACATTGGGCCATCAAATCAACTCTGATCTCTAATCTGGCCATCAAATCAACTCTGATCTCTAATCGAACCGTCAAATCAACTCTGATCTCCAATCGGACCGTCAGATTAACCTTAATCACAACATCAGGACGTCAAATCAACTTTGATCTCAAATCGGACAGTCAAATCAACCCCGATCTCAATAGCGGGCAGTCAAATCAACTCTAATCTCCAATTGGACAGTCAGATCAAACCCGATCTCCAATCGAACCTTTAAATCAACTCCGATCTCCAATCGGGTCATCAGATCAACCCCGATCTCAACATCGGGCAATCAAATAAGCTCCTATCTCTAATCGAACAGTCAGATCAACCCCTATCTCAACATCGGGCCGTTAAATCAACTTCGATCTCCAATCGGACCGTCAGATCAACCCCGATCTCAATAGCAGACAGTCAAATCAACACCGATCTCCAATCGGACCGTCAGATCAACCCCGATCTCAATATCATGCCGTCAAATCAACTTCGATCTCCAATCGGACCGTCAAATCGACTCTGATCACCAATCGGACCGTCAGATCAACCATGATCTCAACATTGGGCAATTAAATCAACTTTGATCTCCAATCGGGCCATCAGATCAACCCCGATCTAAATATCGGGCCTTCAAAAAAACACCGATCTCCAATCGGACCGTCAGATCAAACACCGATCTCCAATCAGACCTTCAAATCAACTCTAAACTCCAATCGGGCCGTCAGATCAACTCAGATCTCAACATCGGGCCATCAAATCAACTCCGATCTCCAATCAGACCGTCAGATCAACCCCGATCTCATCATCGGGTCGTTAAATTAACTTTGATTTCCAATCGGACTGTCAGATCAACCCCGATCTCAATATCATATCATCAAATCAACTTCGATCTCCAATCGGACCGTCAAATCGACTCTGATCACCAATCGGACCGTCAGATCAACCATGATCTCAACATTAGGCAATTAAATCAACTTTGATCTCCAATCGGACCATCAGATCAACCCCGATCTAAACATCGGGCCTTCAAAAAAGCACCGATCTCCAATCGGACCGTTAGATCAAACACCGATCTCCAATCAAACCTTCAAATCAACTCTAAACTCCAATCGGGCCGTCAGATCAACCCCGATCTCAACATCGGGCTATCAAATCAACTCCGATCTCCAATCGGACCGTCATATCAATCCCGATCTCATCATCGGGTCGTCAAATTAACTTCGATCTCCAATCGGACCGTCAGATCAACCCCGATCTCAATATCATGTCATCAAATCAACTTCGATCTCCAATCGGACAGTCAAATCGACTCTGATCAGCAATCGGACAGTCAGATCAACCATGATCTCAACATTGGGCCGTTAAATCAACTTTGATCTTTAATCGGACCATCAGATTAACCCCGATCTAAACATCGGGCCTTCAAAAAAACACCAATCTCCAATCGGACCGTCAGATCAAACCCGATCTCTAATCAGACCTTCAAATAAACTCTAAACTCCAATCGGGCAGTCAGATCAACCCTGATCTCAACATCGGGCCATCAAATCAATTTCGATCTCCAATCAGACCGTCAGATCAACCCCGATCTCATCATCTGGCAGTCAAATCAACTCCGATCTCCAATCGGACCGTCAGATCAACCCCGATCTCAATATCATATCGTCAAATCAACTTCGATCTCCAATAGGACCGTCAAATCGACTCTGATCACCAATCAGACCGTCAGATCAACCATGATCTCAACATTGGGCAGTTAAATCAACTTTGATCTCCAATCGGACCATCAGATCAACCCCGATCAAAATATCGGGCCTTTAAAAAAACACCGATCTCCAATCGGACAGTCAGATCAAACCCGATCTCCAATCAGGCCATCAAATCAACTCCGATCTCCAATCTGACCATCAGATCAACCCCGATCTCATCATCGGGTCGTCAAATCAACTCCGATCTCCAATCGGACCGTCAGATCAACCCCGATCTGAATATCGGACCGTCAAATCAACTCCGATCTCCAATCGGACCGTCAGATCATCCCTGATCTCAATATCGGGCTGTCAAATCAACTCCGATCTCAAATTTGACCGTCAGATCATCCCCGATCTCAATATCGGGCTGTCAAATCAACTCCAATCTCCAATCGTACCGTCAGATCAAGCCCAATCTCAATATTGGGCCGTCAAATCAACTCTGATATCCAATCGGACCACCAGATCAACCCCGATCTCAACATCGGGCCTTTAAATCAACTCTGATCTCCAATCTGACCGTCAGACCATCCCTGATCTCATTATCGGGCTGTCAAATCAACTCTGATCTCAAATCGGACCGTCAGATCAACATTGATCTCAACCGCGGGCCGTCAAATGAAATTCGATCTCCAATCGGACCGTCAGATCAACCCCGATCTCAACACTGGACCGTCAAATCAACTCTTATCTCCAATCGAACTGTAAGATCAAACCCGATCTCAACATCGGTCCTTCAAATCACCTCTGATTTCTAATCGGGCCGTCAAATCAACCCCTATGTCAACATCGGGCCGTCAAATCAACTTTGATCTCCAATCGGACCGTCAAATTATCCCTGATCTCAATATCAGGCTGTCAAATCAACTTCAATCTACAATCAAACCGTCAGATCAACCCCAATCTCAATATCGGGTTGTCAAATCAACACTGATCTCCAATCGGACCGTCAGATCAACCCTGATCTCAATATTGGGCCTTCAAATCAACTCTGATCTCTTATCAAACCGTCAGATCAACCTCGTCTCAACATAGGGACGTCAAATCCACTCCGATCTCTAATTGGGATGTCAGATAAATCCCGACCTCAACATCGGGCCGTCAAATCAACTCCGATCTCCAATCGGACCGTCAGATCAACCACAATCTCAATATCGGGTTGTACCGTCAGATCAACCTCGATCTCAATATCGAGCTATCAAATCAACTCAAAACTCTAATCGGACCGTCAGATCAACCCCGATCTTAACATCGGGCCATCAATTCAACTCCGATCTATAATCAGGCCGTTAAATCAACTCCGTTCTCCAATCGGACCGTCAGATCAACCCCGATCTCAAATTAGGCCGCTAAATAAACTCTGATCTCCAATAGGACCGTCAGATCAACCCCGATCTCAATATCGAACCATCAGATCAACCCCGATCTCAATATCAGCCAGTCAAATCAACTCCAATCTCCAATCGAACCGTCAGAACAACCCCGATCTTAAATATCGGACCGTCAAATCAACTTCGATCTCCAATCGAACAGTCAAATCAACCCCGATCTCAATATTAGCCCGTCAAATCAACTCTAACCTCTAATCGAACCGTCAGATCAACCCCGATCTCAATATCGGACCGTCAAATCAACTCCGATCTCCAATCGAACCGTCAGATTAACCCCGATCTCAATATCAGGCTGTCAAATCAACTCTGATCTCCAATCGAACCGTCAAATCAACCCCGATCTCAACATCGGGCCTTCGAATAAACTCTGATCTCTAATTTGACCGACAGATCAACCCCGATCTCAATATGGGGCAGTCAAATTAACTCCGATCTCCAATCGGACCGTCAGATCAACCTCGATCTCAATATCGGGCCTTCGAATCAACTCCGATCTCCAATCGGACCGTCTGATCAACCCCGATCTCAACATCGGGCCATAAAATCAATTGCGATCTCCAATCTGACCGTTAGATCAACCCCGAATTTAATATCGGGCCGTCAAAACAACTCTGATCTCCAATTAGACCGTCAGATCAACCCCGATCTCAATATCGGGCCTCAAATTAACTCTGATCTCTAATCGGGCAGTCAAATTAACTCTGATCTCCAATCGAACCATCAAATCAACTCTGATCTCCAATCGGACAATCAGATCAACCTCGATCTGAACATCGGGCCGTCAAATCAACTCCGATCTCCAATCGAACCTTTAGATCAACCCCGATCTCAACATCGGGCCTTCAAATCAACTCCGATCTGTAATCGGACCTTCAAATTAACTCTGATCTCCAATCGGGCTATCAGATCAACCTCGATCTCAACATCGAGCCGTCAAATAAACTCCGATCTCCAATCGGACCGTGAGATCAACCCCGATCTCAAGATCGGGCCGTCAAATTAACTCCAATCTTCAATCGTAAGTGAGATTAACCCCGATCTCAACATCGGGCCGTCAAATCAACTGTGATCTTCAATCGGACCGTCAGATCAACCCCGACCTTAATATCGGGCTGTCAAATCAACTCTGATCTCCAATCGGACTGTCATCTCAATATCAGGCCATCAAATCAATTCTGATCTCTAATCGGGCCGTCAAATCAACCCCGATCTCCAATCGGACCGTCAAATCAACTCTGATCTCCAATCGAACTGTCATATCAACCCCGATCTCAACATTGGGCTGTCAAATCAACTCTGATCTCCAATCGAAACTTCAGATCAACCCCGATCTCAACATCGGGCCTTTAAATCAACTTCGATCTCTAATCGGACCTTCAAATCAACTCTGATCTCCAATCGGGCCGTCAGATCAGCCTCGATCTCAACATCGGACCATCAAATAAACTCCGATCTCCAATCAGACCGTGAGATCAACCCCGATCTCAGGATCGAGCCGTCAAATCAAATCTAATCTTCAATCGGACCGTGAGATTAACCCCGATCTCAATATCGGGCCGTCAAATCAACTCCGATCTCTAATCAGACCGTCAGATCAACCCCGATCTCAATATCGAGTCATCAAATCAACTCTATTCTCTATATGGACCGTCAGATCAACCCCGATCTCAATATCGAGTCATCAAATCAACTCTATTCTCTATATGGACCGTCAGATCAATCCCGATCTCATTATCGGGCCGTCAAATCAACTCCGATCTCCAATCGGACCGTCAAATCAACCCCTATCTCAACATCGGGCCGTCAAATCAACTTCGATCTCCAATCGGACCGTCAGATCATCCCCGACCTCAATATCGTGTCATCAAATCCACTTCGATCCCCAATCGGACTGTCAGGTCAACCCCTATCTCAACATCGGGCCGTCAAATCAACTTCGATCTCCAATTAGACTGTCAGATCAAACCCGATCTCTACATCAGGCCTTCAAATCAACTCCGATCTCCAATCGGGCCGTCAAATCAACTCTGATCACTAATCGGGTCGTCAAATCAACTTCGATCTCCAATTAGACCGTCAGATTAACCCGATCTCAACATCGGGCCGTCAAATCAACTTCGATCTCCAATCGGGCAGTCAGATCAACCCTGATCTCAACTGCGGGCCGTCAAATCAATTCCGATCTCCAATCAGACTGTCAGATCAACCCCGATCTCAACATCGAGCAGTCAAATTAACTTTGATCTCCAATCGGACCGTCATATCAATCCCGATCTCAGCATCGGGCTACCAAATCAACTCTAATCTCCAATTGGACAGTCAAATCAAACTCGATCTCAACATCAGGCCTTCAAATCAACCCCGATCTCCAATCGGGACGTCAAATCAACTATGATCTCTAATCGGGCCGTCAAATCAACTCCGATCTCTAATCAGACAGTCAGATCAACCCGATCTCAATATCGGGCCATTAAATCAACTCCAATCTCCAATCGGGCCGTCAGATCAACCCCGATCTCAACATCAGGCCGTTAAATCAACTTTGATCTCCAATCGGACCGTCAGATCAACCCTGATAGCAACATCGTGCCATCAAATCAACTCCGATCTCTAATCGAACGGTCAGATCAACCCCGATCTTAATATTGGGTTGTCAAATCAACTCCAATCTCTAATCGGACCGTCAGATCAACCCCGATCTCAATATCAGGCCATCAAATCAACTCTGATCTCTAATCGGATCGTCAGATAAACCCCGACGTCAACATCGGGCCGTCAAAGCAACTCCGATCTCCAATCAGACCGTCAGATCAACCCCAATCTCAATATCGGGTCGTACCGTCAGATCAACCTCGATCTCAATATCGAACCATCAAATCAACACGGATCTCCAATTGCACCATAATATCAACCCCGATCTCAACATCGGTCCATCAAATCAACTTTGATCTCTAATCGGGTCGTCAAATCAACTTCGATCTCTAAACGGACCGTCAAATCAACTTTGAACTCCAATCGGACCGTCAGATCAACCCCGATCTCAACATTGGGCCATCAAGTAAACTCTGATCTCCAATAGGACCGTCAGATCAACCCCGATCTCAACATTGGGCCGTCAAATCAACTCTAATCTCTAATCAGACCGTCAGATCAACCCCGATCTCCAATCGGACAGTCAGATCAACCCTGATCTCAACATCGGGCCCTCAAATCAAATCTGATCTCCAATTGGACCGTCAGATCAAACCCGACCTCAATATCGGACCGTCAAATCAAATCTGATCTCCAATCGGACCATCAAATCAACCTCGATCTCAACATCGGGCCTTCAAATCAACACCGATCTCCAATCGGGCAGTCAAATCAACTCTGATCTCTAATCATACCATCAAATCAACTACGATCTCTAATCAAACCGATAGATCAAACCCGATCTCAACATCGGGAGATCAAATAAACTCTGATCTCTAATCTGGCCGTCAGATCAACCCTGATCTCCAATCAGACCGTCAAATTAACTACGATCTCTAATCGGACCGACAGATCAACCCCGATCTCAATATCGGGCCGTCAAATCAACTCCGATCTCCAATCGAACAGTCAGATCAACCTCGATCTCAATATCGGGCGGTCAAATCAACTCTGATCTCCAATAGAACAGTTAGATCAACCCCGAACTCAATATAGGCCGTCAAATCAACTCCGATCTCAATCAGACCGTCAGATCAACACCGAGCTCAATATCGGGCCGTCAAAAAAACTCCGATCTCCAATCGGACCGTCAGATCAACCCGGGCCTAAATGTCGGGACGTCAAATCAACTCCGATCTCCAATCGGATTGTAAGATCAACCTCGACCACAACATCGGGTCGTCAAATCAACTTCGATCTCCACTCGGACCGTCAGACCAACCTCGATATCAATATCGGGCAGTCAAATCAACTCCGATCTCTAATCGGACCGTCAGATCAACCCCGATCTCAATATCGGGTCGCACCGTCAGATCAACCTCGACCTTAATATCGAGCAATCAAATAAAGTCCAATCTCCAATAAGACAGTCAGATCAGCCCTGATCTCAACATCAGCCCGTCAAATCAACTCTAATCTCTAATCGGACCGCCAGATCAACCTCGATCTCAATATTGGGCAGTTAAATCAACTATGTTCTCCAATCGAATCGTTAGATCAAGCCCGATCTAAACATCGGGCCGTCAAATCAACTCCGATCTCCAATCAGACCGTCAGACCAAGCCTGATCTCAAATCGGGCCGTCAAATCAACTAAGATCTCCAATCAAACCGTCAGATCAACCCCGATCTCAATATCGGGCAGTACCGTCAGATCAACCTCGATCTCAATATCAAGCCATCAAATAAACTTCGATCTCCAATAGGACCGTCAGATCAACTCCAATCTAAACATCGGACCGTTAAATCAACTCTAATCTTAAATCGGACCGTCAGACCAACACCGATCTTAATATCGGGCTGTCAAATCAACTCTGATCTCCAATCGGACCGTCAGATCAACCCCGATCTCAATATCGAGCCATCAAATAAACTCCGATCTCCAATAGGACCGTCAGATCAACCCCGATCTCAATATCGGGCCGTCAAATCAACTTTGATCTCTAATTGGACCGACAGATCAACCCCGATCTCAACATCGGGCCGTCAAATCAACTCCGATCTCCAACCAAACTTTCAGATCCGATCTCAACATCGGGCCGTCAAATCAACTCTGATCTCCAATCGAACCGTCAGATCAACCCTGATCTCAATATCGGGCTGTCAAATCAACTCTGATCTCTAATCGGACAGTCAGATCAAACTCGATCTTAACATCGGGCCTTCAAATCAACTCCGATCTCTAATCGGGCAGTCAAATCAACTCCGATCTCCAATTGGATCGCCAAATCAACTCCGATCTCCAATCAGACAGTCAGATCAACCAGATCTCAATATCGGGCCATCAAATCAACTCCGATCTCCAATCGGAACGTCAGATCAACCTTGATCTCAACCGCGGGCCATCAAATCAACTCAGATCTCCAATCAGACCATCAGATCATCCCCGATCTCAACACCAGGCTGTCAAATCAACTCCAATCTCTAATCAAACCGTAAGATCAAACCCGATCTCAACATCAGTCCTTCAAATCAACTCCGATCTCTAATCGAGACGTCAAATCAACTTTGATCTCCAATCGGACCGTCAAATCAACTCCGATCTCCAATCTGACTGTCATATCAACCCCGATCTCAACATCAGGCTATTAAATCAACTTTAATCTCCTATCAGACCGTCAGATCAACCCTGATCTCAACATCGGGCCGTCATTACAACTCTGATCTCCAATCGGACCGTCAGATCATCCCCGATCTCAATATCGGGCTGTCAAATCAACTATAATCTATAATCGGACCATCAGATCAACCCCGATCTCAATATCGGGCCGTCAAATCTACACTGATCTCCAATCAGACCATCAGATCAACTCGATCTCAACTTCAGGCCGTCAAATCAACTCCAATCTCTAATTAAACCGTAAGATCAAAACAGACAGTTAGATAACCGCCTGACCTCAATATCGGTCCGTCAAATCAACTCTGATCTCCAAGCGGACCGTCATATCAACCCCGATCTCAACATCGAGTCATCAAATCAACTCCTATCTCTAATCGGATCGTTAAATCAACTCTGATCTCTAATATGACCATCAGATCAACCCCGATCTCAACATTGGGCCGTCAAATCAACTCCGATCTCCCATCAGACCATCAGATCAACCCTGATCTCAACATCGGGCCATCAATACAACTCTGATCTTAATTCGGACCGTCAGATCATTCCCGATCTCAATATCGGGATGTCAAATCAACTCTAATCTAATCGGACCATCAGATCAACCTCGAGCTCAATATCGGGCCGTCAAATCAACACTGATCTCCAATCAGACCATCAGATCAACCCCGTTATCAACTTTGGGTAGTCAAATTAACTCCGATCTCAAATTAAACAGTTAGATAAAAGCCCGAACTCAATATCGGTCAGTAAAATTAACTCCGATCTCCAAGCAGACCGTCAGATAAACCCCGATCTACACAACGGGCCGTCAAATCAACTCCTATCTCCAATCGGACAGTCAAATCAACCCCGATCTCAACATCGAGCCGTCAAATCATCTCCGATCTCCAATCGAACCGTCAGATCAACCCCGATCTCAATATCAGGCTGTCAAATCAACTCTAATCTCCAATAGAGCCGTCAGATCAACCCCGATCTCAATATCAGTCCGTCAAATCAATTTCGATCTCCAATCGAACTGTCAGATCAACCCTGATCTCAACATTGGGCCATCAATACAACTCTGATCTCAATTCGAACCGTCAGATCATCCCCGATCTCAATATCGGGATGTCAAATCAACTCTAATCTATAATCGGACCATCAGATCAACCCTGATCATAACTTCGGGCAGTCAAATCAATTCCGATCTCAAATCGAACTGTTAGATAAAAGCCCGACCTCAATATCGGTCAGTCAAATTAACTCTAATCTCCAAGCGGACCGTCAAATCAACCCCGATCTCAACATCGGGCCCTCAAATCAACTCTTATCTCCAATCGGACCGTCAGATCAACCCCGATCTCAACATCGAGCTGTCAAATCAACTCCGATCTCTAATCGAATTGTTAGATCAACCCCGATCTCAATATCGGGCTGTTAAATCAACTCTGATCTCCAATGGAACCGTCAGATCAACCCCGATCTCAATATCAGGCCGTCAAATCAATTTCGATCTCCAATCGGACCGTCAGATCAACCCCGAGCACAATATCGAGTCGTTAAATCAACTTTGATCTCCAATCGAACCGTCAGATCAACCCCGACCTAAATATCGGGATGTCAAATCAACTCCGATCTCCAATCGAACTGTAAGATCAACCCCGGCCTCAATATAGGGCCATTAGATTAACTCCGATCTCTAATCGGACCCTCAGATCAATCCCGATCTACACATTGGGACGTCAAATCAACTTTGATCTCCAATCGGACCGTCAGACCAACCTCGATATCAACATCGGGCTGTCAAATCAACTCCGATCTCTAATCGGATAGTCAGATCAACCCCAATCTCAATATCGGGCCGTAACATCAGATCAAACTCGATCCCAATATCGAGCCATTAATTAAACTTCGATCTCCAATAGGACCTTCAGATCAACCCCGATCTCAACATCAGGCCGTCAAATCAACACCGATCTCTAATCGGACCATCAGATCAACCCCGATCTCAACATCGGGTAGTTAAATTAACTCCGATCTCTAATTAGACCGTCAGACAAACCCCGATCTCAACATCGGGCCGTCAAATCAACTCCGATCTCTAATCAGACCGTCAGATCAACCCTGATCTCAATATCGGGTCTTACCGTCAGATCAACCTCGATCTCAATATCAAGCCATCAAATAACCTCCGATCTCCAATAGGACCGTCAGATCAACCTTGATCTAAACATCAGGCCGTCAAAACAACTCTGATCTCCAATCGGACCGTCAGATCAACCCCGATCTCAATATCGGGCCGTACCGTCAGATCAACGTCGATCTCAATATCGAGCCATCAAATAAACTCCGATCTCCAATAGGACCGTCAGGTCAACCCCAATCTCAACATCGGGCCGTCAAATCAACTCTAATCTCCAATCGGACCGTCAGATCAACCCCGATCTCAACATTGGGCCGTCAAATCAACTTTAATCTCTAATTCGACAGTTAGATCAACCCCGATCTCAACATCGGGCCTTCAAATCAACTCAAATCTCCAATCAGACTTTCAGATAAACCCGATCTCAACATCAGGCCGTTAAATCAACTCTGATCTCCAATCGGACCTTCAGATCAACCCTGATCTCAACATCGGGATGTCAAATCAACTCTGATCTCTAATCGAACCGTCAAATCAACTCTGATCTCCAATTAGATAGTCAAATCAACCCGATATCAACATCGGGCCATCAAATCAACTTTGATCTCCAATTGGAACGTCAGATCAACCTTGATCTCAACTCGGATCTCCAATCAGACCGTCAGATCAACCCCGATCTCAACACCGGGCCGTCAAATCAACTTCGATCTCCAATCAAACCGTAAGATCAAACCTGATCTCAACATCAGTCCTTCAAATCAACTCCGATCTCTAATCGGGACGTCAAATCAACTTTGATCTCCAATCGGACCGTCAAATCAACTCCGATCTCCAATCTGACCGTCATATCAACCCCGATCTCAACATCGGGCCGTTAAATCAACTTTGATCTCCCATCAGACCATCAGATCAACCCTGATCTCAACATCGGGCCGTCATTACAACTCTGATCTCCAATCGAATCGTCAGATCATCCCTGATCTCAATATCGGGCTGTTAAAACAACTATAATCTATAATCGGACCATCAGATCAACCCCGATCTCAATATCGGGCCGTCAAATCAACACTGATCTCCAAACAGACCATCAGATCAACCCCGATCTCAACTTCAGGCCGTCAAATCAACTCCGATCTTAAATCAGATAGTTAGATAAAAGCCCGACCTCAATATCGGTCCGTCAAATCAACTCTGATCTCCAAGCGGACCGTCAGATCAACCCCGATCTCAACATCGAGCAGTCAAATCAACTCCGATCTCTAATCGGAACGTTAGATCAACCCCGATCTTAATATCATGTTGTTCCGTCAGATCAATCTCGATCTCAATATCGGGCCATCAAATTAACTCCGATCTCCAATTGGACTGTCAGATCAACCCCGATCTCAACATCGGGTCGTCAAATCACCTCCGATCTTCATTCGAGCCGTCAAATCAACTTCGATATCCAATCAGACAGTCAAATCAACTCCGATCTCCAATCGGACCGTCAGATCAACCCTGATCTCAACATTAGGCAATCAAAGCAACTCCGATATCCAATCGGACCGTTAGATCAACCCCGATCTCAACATCTGGTCGTCAAATCAACTCCGATCTCCAATCGGACCTTCAGATCATCCCCGATCTAAATATCGGGTTGTCAAATCAACTCCAATCTACAATCGAACCATCATATCCCCGATCTCAATATCAGGCCATCAATTCAACACTGATCTCCAATCGGACCGTCAGATTAACTCTGATCTCAATATCGGGCCGTCAAATCAACTCCGATCTCCAATCAGACCGTCAGATCAACCCCGTCTCAACATCGGGACGTCAAATCAACTCCGATCTCAACATCAGAAGGCTTTTCTATTCATTTTATTTTTACCAATTTTATAAACTAGAAAGCTTACTCTCCTTGCCTACAGATTATTCAAACAAAGCTTTTACTCTCTTCGCTCAATCAAAGTTATAATTTCTTTTGAAAGAGAAAAATTTGTCCAAGTATTTGACATAAGTTGTCAAATTATAATTGTTCATATCATGTCATACTTTCTTATTCATATATATATCTGTGATAAATTATCATACATATTCATATATCTATATATCCATATTAGTAAAGAGTCAGTATTTGGACACCGAAACGCGTTAAGCAAATTAGAATATTTCACTTTGAAATACTCTGAACGGTCTTTAAAATCCCAAGTGGCCCTTTACTGGTATAATCAATATATAGATTTAGATAATCAGATATAACCTGTGATAAACATTTATATATATCTTATATATGATCTATCATATCTAGTAAAGAGTCAGTACTTGGACACCGAAACGCGTTAAGCAAATTCAGATGATATTTCTTTGAAATACTCTGGACGGTCTTTAAAATCCCGTGCTATACCTTTCCGGAAAGCCCCCGCCGAGAGTGTCACAATGATGTGGGACTAAATGTTTTTTGAGTCCAAGAAGACAGGTTCATAACCGGGTCTTCGTTTCCCTGCAGTTTATCAGTTGAGCTATCTTGCGTTGTTTCCACTCGGGATCAATGTTATGGTTCTTTCTGACCCTAATGGCATCAATTCGACTTGGTTTTGACCGAATCGGCTTGAAGTTGGTAAAATGAGCATTTTTCCCCCCAGGGGTTGTCTCCGAGGTTTGGATCCCAGCCGATTCTGTTTGATCTCAAGGTTATCTCAGAGGCTGACTTGGTATCTCCAGGGTTATCTCTGGGGATGATGTGATGTTTTGGGGTTATCTCCGAAGTTGATTTGGCTTCCCGGGTTGTGATCGGGGCTTGACCCGACCTTCCGGGTTGTGACCGGAGTTAACTTGTACCTCCCGAGTTACGACCGGGGTTGACCTGTACCTCTCAAGGTGAGACCAGGTTGACCTGCTCCTCTCGGGTTGAGATTGAGGTTGACCTGTACCTCTCTGGTTGAGATCGGAGCTGACTTGTACCTCCCGGGTTGAGACCGGGGCTGACTTGTACCTCCCTGGTTGAGACCGCGGTTGACCTGCACTTCTCGGGTTGAGACTGGGGTTGACCTGACATCTCGGTATTGAGACAGGGGTCGACCTGTGCCTCCCGGGTTAAGATCGGGGTTGAGTTGACATCCTGGTATTGAGACCGGGGCTGAGTTGACATCCTGGTATTGAGACATGGGTTGAGTTGACATCCCGGTATTAAGATCGGGGTTGATATGACATCCCGGTATTAAGACCCGGGGTGAGTTAACATCCTGATATTGAGACTGGGGCTGAGTTGACATCCCAGTATTGAGATCGGGGCTGAGTTGACATCCAGGTATTGAGACCGAGGCTGCTGACTTTGGTCTGATCTTCCAGGGTTATCTCCGAAAGATAAAAGACAGTATTTCCCTCCTGCAGGGTTATTAACAAGAATATAAAATTTCTAGTGTCTATAGATGCCCCTCTTTATCATGTTTATGCAGTGTAATGGAATGAACATAATAAAGATTGCTAGACACTAGAAATATGATAGATGCAAATGTACTGTATTGCATGACAAGATATGTTATGAATGTTAGATACCTTTGAGGGGGTAGGGTTATCATTAGTTGATTACGTTATTTTCTGCTGGGGATAACATTATCCGTGGTAACCCTTGGTGATAGGCTATCATTGTTTGTTTATGCCATTTTCTGCTGGGAATGACGTTATCCATGATAGCTTATTGAGGAATATTTTTCTCTTGGCTGATGCCGTGGGACATTCCTGAGATTAACGTTAGGGTGGTCGCCTATGTCTCGTGTCTCCAAATCACTTTTCTGACTATTCCTCCGCTGGGGATGTTCCTCTTTTGCTGAGTTTTGTTATTGGAGACTCCCGAGGCCTACCCTGATGATAGCAGATATTGGTTTCCATCATTGGACCCTCTCAATGCTCCCTCTAAGGATTTGTATAATAGATTCAATCATCAGTCCTCTATGGGGATAAATTGATATACTATTTTCGCTACCGGCTTATTCCCGATGCTTCGCTGGAGTTGACACCAGCTGCTGAGATTTCAGGTAATCTGACCTTTACTGAAGTAGCCTTGAACTGCTGATGTCACCGGTTCATTTTCGACGCTTCACTGGGGTTGTCGCCAGCGGCTGAGTTTTCAGGCAATCTAACCTTTGCTGAAGTAGCCTTCAACGGCTGAGTGTCACCGGTTCATTTTCGATGCTTCGCTAGGGTTATGCCAACGGCTGGGTTGTCAGGAAATTCGATCTTCGCTGAAGCAGCCTTCAATGGCTGAGTGTCACCGGTTCATTTACGATGCTTCGCTGGGATTGTGCCAATGGCTGAGTTGTCAGGCAATCTGACCTTCGCTGAAGTAGCCTTCAACGGCTGATTGTCACCGGTTCATTTTTGATGCTTTGCTTGGGTTGTGCCAACGGCTGATAGTGTCAGGCAATCTAACCTTCGCTGAAGTAGCCTTCAATGGCTGAGTGTCACCGGTTTATTTTCGATGCTTCGCTGGGGTTGTGCCAACGACTGATAGTGTCAGGCAATCTGACCTTCGCTGAAGTAGCCTTCAACGGCTGAGTGGCATCGGTTCGTTTCTGATGCTTTGCTAGGGTTATGCCAACGACTGATAGTGTCAGGAAATCTGACCTTCGCTGAAGTAGCCTTCAACGACTGAGTGTCACCGGTTCATTTCTGATTCTTCGTTAGGGTTGTGCCAACGGCTGATAATGTCAGGCAATCTGACCTTCGCTAAAGTTGCTTTCAACGGCTGTGTGTCACCAGTTTATTTTTGATGCTTCGCTGGGGTTGTGCCAACGGCTGATAGTGTCAGGCAATCTGACCTTCATTGAAGTAGCCTTCAATGGATGATGTGTCAACTGTTCATTTCTGATGCTTCGCTGGGGTTGTGCCAACGACTGATAGTGTCAGGCAATCTGACCATCGCTGAAGTAGCCTTCAATGGCTGATGTCACCGGTTTGTTCCCGATGCTTTGCTGGGGTTGTGCCAACGGCTGATAGTGTTAAGTAATTTGATCAATCTCGATGTGGTGGTGCTCTTTCTGACAAATCACACCCTCAGATCAACCTTGATAGCCTGATACAGTCATAACCGGCCGTTCATATTGTTGGACCCTCCCGACTCCATGATAGAGGCAGTTTTCAGCAGTTTTTTGCAGTTTTTTTAGCAGTTTTAATCATTGGCCCCCGGATATTGCTTCTAGATGAAAACCAATGTCTTTCATGAAGTTCCTCCCTCTGTCAAGAATATGATGCTTAAAAGTAGGATTTCAGAATAAATCGCTCAATCGCGTAGCAGTTTTTTCCTGGATTTGACTTTTCAGCTCTTGTAAACTCCCTTTCCACCTGAACTGGACCGAGCCAGAGGGAGTGGGGCCCACCCTAGGGAGCCGCAGGTAGAATGGAGGCAGCCACAGATGGGCCCGCTTCTTCCTGCGAATTTATAATGGGCAGCAGGGGCTCTCAGAAGTTATTTTTAGTTTTGAATCCAAATAGAAATTCAATTTTCTTTTTCAAATCTACGGAGTTCGGGAAGTTTTTTTTAGATTTCGTCAGCGCCCACGCATTCTGCACGTCTCAGGTGACGTTTACATCCCTTCTTTTCCAGTTTTAACCAGTAGAATTATGTAAACCACATAGGGTGCTTTTAAACGTAATGTATCAAAAATGTATGCTTATATGACTTGATAAAAAAAATTTGACTTCATAAGTATGCATATTTTACTATGATGCACGTTTTGATGTAAGAAAATTTGAATTCTGAAACAGTCAATTGACGCCCTTTTTGATCAGTTTACTCATCCTTTTTTATGCCTAGTGAGCCTAGATTTTCAACTAAAAATGTCCATGGTAATTTGGCTACCATGTGAAGTTTACTTTTGTTTTTTTTAAATATGAACTGTTTCTATTTTTGGGTAGGTGTGCTATTGAATGGCCACCTAGTCATGCCTGTGTGCATGCAGACAGTCCATTTTACAAAGGAGACTCTGGCGAATTTTTTTTCAAAAGTCCAAGCATTTAATAAACATGCAATTTTGACTCTACTGGGGATTTTGGATGACCCATGCATGTTTTAGGATTTATGAATGCATAAAATACTGATTTAAATTAATAAGCCACAGGTTTTAGGCTTACCTCACCCTTTCTGAGGTGATTTGGAGACTTTTTCCAGGTGATGGAGCCAAATAGACCCGACAGTGCTAGCCAGGTCGTCCCAAGAGTTAGACAGAGGAGAGTCTCCGATGTTCCTCAGCTTCGGCCAGCTCGGCCTCCTCGTAGATTGGCTAAGTTGGTGATTCATCCTGTCCGAGTTGATTCGCCGATCGATGTAGACGACGAGGAGGCTCCATTTGTTAATCCTGCTCCAGCTCAGGCTCCACGTGCAGAGCTCCCATGCATTGTGGTGCCACTTCAGGAGCTGCTGGGAGACTTGAGGCATCATCCATCAAGATTCCTTCATGCCAATGAGGTGAATGAAGTTTCTCTTCTGGATTCTCTTTCTTCCTTTCTTTTGCCATTTTAGGGAACATGTTTGATATGAGTTGTCCTTCTGATGCAGGTTCCCGACTTTACGCAGCCAAGATGGAACTGGTTTAATGTGCATTCTCTGTACCATACTCTACATTCAGATTACAGGGCCATTGTACATACCTGGGTGTTTTAGGCATTCTTTTTTATCCCTCCCCGCCGTTGCCCTTGGGGTTATCTGAGGGCTTTATCTGAGCGCTAGTTCCACCAGACTCAGTCTCTCTATTTGCTGGATTGCGAGGTGATGATGATGCCTATGGACTAGAGGTTCATCACTAAGAGTTCAGAGGTGAGTCAGTGAATGTCGTGACTGACATTTTACCTACTATCGTTCGGTCCCTCCTGGGAGTTCCTGCGACGGTTATTAAGGGTCGGACAGTCTGTTTTGGTCCCTTGAGCGTAGATGCCCAGAGAGGGGCTTTGAGTGAGCCTCTGCCTAATGATCAGAGGGTTAGAGATCGCATCCTGAGGCGACTATTTTTGGTGATCATCAGGGGTTATTTTCTTGCGGACAACTCTTCGACTGTGTCCTTTGCCCTAGTTAGTGCCACTGACATGTGGAGCGCCTAAGTGATTTTGATTGGGGTACCTACACCTTTGCCTATTTTCTCTGAGGGATGCGCATGCGCTCGGAGGGTGTGCGGAGACTTGGTTAAGCTTTTACCCGTTCCTGGTAGTGAGTGCATCTTGCTTGTACCTTTTTGATTTCCTCATTTATATTTGTCAATCTTGATCACTAAGGACTTTTGATATTTGCATGGCCAGTTCTGGGCATATGAGAGGCTTCCTTGCCTACGTCCCGCCACTACTTTAGGCCTGGAGACCTATCCTCGGGGACGGCACTGGCACCACTCCACTTTTACGGATGTCCCTGTAGCTAAGGGATTCACCCACTCCCGCCTGCAGCTTGAGCTATTGACAATCGAATTGATCTCGTGGGTCCTGATAAGTAGTTTTATGACCACTTATTCGGATAGTAACCAGCTTGTTTCGTTGCTTAAACTCAAGTAATCCTGTGCTTTTAATATATTTTTCCTGTGTTTTGTAGTTTTCATGGTTAGGAACTCTCCGAGTGAAAATTGAGCTTTAAAGGACATAAGATGGCCAAAAAGAGCAAGAATGGAATGATGGCATGACAATGGGAAGGAAATGCAATCCGGACATCGTTTGGGGGGTTCATATTCATTTCATGTTCTTGGATTAGAACTTGGTTCATATTGTATAGCGTCTTCTAAGCTTTTCAGAACATCCTAATCGGAGTTTGGAGGCAAGAGTTATGCCCCGTATACCAACAGACGTTAAACTTCACGATTTTGGATTTTCATTGCACAACTATCACTTGGAGCTCAATTTCAGCCTTCATCCATACATTATTTCTTAATGCTCAAAGAATAAAAGTTGTAGAGCTCTTCGATAGCTTCGATTTGACAGGTGGCAGGCCTCGTAACTCCTCCCGGATAAAAAGTTATGGCCGTTCTACCAGAGGTCACTGCAGCAGAACTTCTGCGGCTCGGCCGTGCCTATTTGTAGGCCATTTCCAGCGCAGGCGTGCCAATGCCCAGGAAAAAATTCTGATATATGTTTCCCGCGCGCCCGCGCCCAATTCCAGGCTACTCCCAGCGCTCCCGCGCCACTCCTGAACGTGACCAGACTTGACTTTTTCATATAAGAGTGAGATTTAAAGCAAATGAGAGAGATGATTCTCAAGCCCTAGCCCTAGCTTGTTCTTCCTTTCTTTTCCTTTCATTTCCTTAGCTAGATTAGGAGTAGATTAAGTTTAGTTTTAGTTAGTTAGTTTCTAGGGTTTGATTAGAGAAGAAGATTGAAGTAAGTGGATTCCATTGGAGATTCAACAAGGAGCTTGAGCACTCAGATTTGCTATTTTCTATCTTTTGAATCTCTTTGCTTCCTATTTATAATCTTATGATGTATATTCAACTTGTGAATGATAGATGTGCTCCATTATGATATCTGAAACTCTATTTTGAGGTTTCAATAGAACCTAATGAGTAGTCTATATTAATTTCCTTCCATGTTTGGTCTCATTGATTGTTATATGACTGTCTATTGTGATTTGTGCTTTAATTGCTTAATTGATTAGCTACCAATTACTGTGATAACCCACATGGGCTTGAAAGACGAAGTGTGGGTTTAGATCTAATCGTAGTAGCGGGCGATTGTATGTTATATGGCGTTGAATGTATAATTTGTGCTTAGGATAGACATATACCGAAGCGCCGCTCGTAGTCAATAGAGAACCTGTGCTTAAACCCTATTTACTTGTATATCGCATAGACATATAGTGATTTAGGTAATGTAGGTGTTCACATGCGTCTATCAGGTCCCGTATACCGCAGACTTTTTGACAGTCGGTTTTGAGGGCTGTTTTCCCACTGGCCGGGAATTTGCATTGTCCACCCGCAGAGTCCCATTTTTGACAGAGGGAGGTTGGGAGCTCTATTTAGTAGAGCGTGATATTAGGAGCATCACGGGGGAGATCCGTATTCCCTTTGTTCCTCCTGCTTGGCATCATTGGCCCCTAGCTCATCCACTCACAGATATTCCTATAGTGGGCGTAAATGGCTTTACCCTGTCAGAGGGTCCGTACAGCCAGGAGGCGTTTCATAGCTGGTGGAGTCCTCAAACTATTGGGGCTCAGACTCGTGCTACCCAGTTCATGGCAGATATGGTGCCGGGGTCTGGATAGCTTGTCTGCGAGATCCGACTCATTTAGACCAAATCATAAGATTGACCCAGCAGTTGGAGAGGGCACATTTGTTCAACAGGCACCTTGGCCGAGAGCCATCTGAGGCAGACTCTTTTGCTCCTTCCAGCTCTGGAGCTGGTCCATCTACATGTCCATTTTCCAGCAATTTTGCCAGTGTTGATCCTCCCTTGTATCGACCATGTGACGAACGAGAATTTTATAATTTAACTTGAATATTTATTGAATTAAATAAATATGTGCTATGATTTATTTATTGAGTTAAATTATTATGTGATGGAATTATGATAGAATAATTTAATTATATGTGTCAAATTGATTAAATTAATGTATAGAATTTTTATAGTTCAAATTGTGAATTTAATTGAGTTTGGTTAATTAAATGAATTATTTAATAAGCATAATATTATTTTAATTAATTTAATAATTAATTAGAGATTTAATGATTTGGCATAATTAATAAATGAGAATTTTAATTTTGTGATAATGTGACTTAATGTGGATTATTATATTTTGTTTAATTGAATTTTAATAAGATTATTTGATTAATAAAAGTGTGACATTAAACTATATAATAAACATTTAATTAGAATAAAGGGAAAGGAGGAAGAATAAGGGAACAACCAAACAAACCCTTAAGGGAGTGGGTGTCAGTTAATTGAATTAACTACTAAACTTTCCCTGACAGTTACATAGAGTTATATATTATATACATATATTGTATGTATCAGACCTTATATAATATATCAGAGTTCATATTATATACATATCAGAGAACTTAATTAGAGAGAAAAAGAAAGAGAGAAAGACTTGAGAGAAGAATTGAAGAATTGAAGAAGATTTGAAGAAGTTTATATCATCTAAACAAGTATCAAGGTTATGATTCTTCAACCTAATTTCTATATTTTACGTTATAATATTTCCTCAATTAAAGCATATTTAAGTTCTTTGTAACTAAATTGTATTTATAATTGTTGTAGATATGATCATATATGCGTTAATATATGATTATAATATGTTTTCTATCATCTATGTCTGTTTTAAAACAATCAAAACCTTATTATTATGTTAAATTAGAATTTCAAAAGTCACAGAGTATGAAGAACATGAATATGGCCCTTATGTAGAAAATATCATGCTTGAATTATTCATTAAACTCTAAATTGATAGTTGATTATGATTATGCATGTTTAAACGAATAAAATAAAATTTAAACGGACAGATTCAGAGTTATAACGAATATATAATGTTGAATTTCATGAATTGTCTCGAAACTTTTCAAAATACCAAAAACAGTGAATTTATGTAATTTGATTTGAGTAATTGCGTGGTCTAAAGTGTTAAAAGCATGTTAGAATCATTTTATGATGTTTCTGTGAAGTTTATACTTCATGGGAATCACTGCATTAGTTTAATTTGGATTTATTTGGCCTTCTCTGTAACTTTTCGCAAAATATAACTGAACCAGCCGAGGCCACCCGCCCTAGCGGGCCCCCTACCGAATCCATACCCGCCCCAGCGGGCCTAACCCCCTCCCCAGCGGGGGGTTCAGAGAAAAATATTTTTTTTGATCCTTTTGTGTATTTTTAAGCCATAACATGATGAGTTAACCTAACCTAATGAACCTGATAACATGATGAACATGTAATACAATAATGTAACATGTTGTTGACATGTATAATATAATTTGAAGTTTCATGTTAATAAACTATGTGTAAACTTAGATATTGATGTCGTAAGACTTGATTACGATTGTCTAAGAGTTCATATTATGTGGTATACATGTTGTGATTTAGATTCACGTTATGTGGTTAGTTAACAAGTTAAGATTTGTGAACCAAGTTTTTACGTTGAACTTAAGTGAGAAGTTCAATAGTTAAACATATTGGTAATGGAACTAATCGATGTTGTAAACGGAATGTAATGTGTAGGGCGTTGAGGAATTGAATTGTAATTATAACTGTAGCTTGCGCACGAGGCAAGTGTTTTATGCCTAATTTACTATTGTTGAGCAAGTTTCCTAATCCTTATTTTTATGTTAAGCAAGTTTTCTAAACTCAATCAGTTATTGAACAAGCTTTCTATTCTTGAATTATTATCATGATGCAAGTTCTTATTCTTGTTCATTCAAGTCAAGTTTCATATGAGATATTACAAGTTCTTTAAAGATTTACTTTAGTTATAAAATACTTCTTCAATTGTATACTCTTGAGATTTATTATTCGATTTGAATATCAATTATTGTTGAACCTTGTAAGACTAGCGAACCCTTATTGATTCGACTAGTCCATAGTTGATGAACGTTCTAAATTCTAGAACTATTATCGAGCTTATCCAAACCAAACTTCCTTTGGTGCGGACTTTGATGTCAAACTGAGATGAACAACCCTGTTATAGGGGATTATTTACGCTTTAGCATTGAGATATTGTGCACAGTATGATACTAAGGGTTGATTCCCCTAAGTACGAGTAGTAGAGTCCATATAGTCTTATGATTGTTAAAGGTTTAAAGTAGAAATACTTAACAACCTAGGACATAGTTCAAGGTCTTATGACCCTTAGACATACTTTTGATTCTGGTTATTCATTCTTGATTCAAAAGCCAAGCTTTCTAATATTCAGACTTCTTTAACATATTTGCATGTTATTATATTGTTAAATTTTATACTTGTGGACAATCGTGCTCACTTTTTCATAATAACATTGCAGTTAAGAACGAAAGGTCCGACAAGCCTTCCACTAGCAAAGGCAAGGGCAAAGTTAATAAGTGATGAAGACTTATTATTTTATTTGAGAATATCTATTAAGACTTATGTTATGATGTTTAAGACTTATTTTATTACGTTTCTACATTGAGATTTAAGGTTAGATCAACCTGGGATTGATGTATTTATTATTCAGATGTTGTAACCCCGTAAGGGGAGGATTTTTTTCTATCTATTTCATGGTTTGCATTTATTATGGGTAGATAGATATATGATATTTGTACAGTGAGCACCAAATCCCGTGGAAATTGAAGTACCCGGATTTGGGGGTGTCACTGACCGGACATTACCACTGGCCGAGACTTTGTGACTCAAAAGGAGCTAGAGCAGGTTGATAGCTTGGATGTAGATATTCTGGATCTCTTTTGATAGCTTCGATTGCTATATCTTTTGATTGGCCCTTGTTTAGATATTGGGCGGATGTGCCCTATTTTGATAGGCCTCTGTTAGTAGTTGGTCGGTTGTGCCCCATATCCCTATACTTTTTATTTTGGATTGTATGATCAGACAGAGATGATGCTTGCAGTAGATAGTTTATTTTAGATATGCATGATATTTCCTATCTATTGCATAATGTTTATTATTGTCATTATGCATATATTATGGCATGGGTATGCACTTAGACAGATGAGTTCATAATTGACCCATGGATAGTCTTGTGATACGATGCTACAGATGTCATCATCGACAGTTAGCCACATCGAGCATTCCCCACCATCCTTTGTAGCATCGTCATTGAGGTCGTGGTATGATAGCCTGCCCTTCCCAGCCAGAGGGACAGTAGATTGGATGTTGGGGCATACATTGGCCCTTGTAGATTTCCAGGTTCCATACGGATTTGTAGATGGCATTCTATCCTGTTGGATACCTGAGCGGCAGGTTTTCCTCTTTGGGCTGCATGAGTTGACATCGACCTTAGAGGAGAATGAGCGGCTTACAAGTTTAGCACTGGACCTGCCTTGCGCTCGCACAGCTATTAGCGACATGAGGAGACCATTCATGCGTACGTCGGGTCTGAGATATAGAGTAGTTGTTAACAAGATTATTTCAGGATATGTGATCTCTATCGACTTTCTGATCGATCGTTATGGCAGGCTAGATATCTACGATCGACAAGCTCAGGATTTTATTATCTCGGCAGAGGAGTGGCATTCGGCCCGGATAGATGTCTTGCTGATGTGCGTCACGGCTTACATATACATGCCACTATACTTGTACCATTTAGATATTGGTTAATGGTCGTGGTCCGTGCCCTTAGGTAGGGTAGCACTATTATGTCGATGCTACTGGCCGAGACCTTGAGGTTAGCTACCTATTGCAGTACCCATCTAGATGGATTTTTTAGAGGTAGCTCTGTCCTGCTGTATGTATGGCTCATGACCCATTTATGTTCGATTGGCACTTTTAGACACCGTGGGTACTGCTTTACCCATAAGATAGCCCTGTCCTACTCCTTCCAGCCAGCAAAGTGTTCGAATGCAGTGATATGGTCGACTTTTCTGTCAGATATTGAGCATCCCTTTTCAATTCTGCCATGCTCAGGACTGGTATCCCCTTATAGCTTCATCACCCATACAGTTGGCCTGGATTATTTTCCCCTAGCGGGATTGAAAGGGGTGACCACTTACCATCCGTTGGCAATTTTGGGTCAGTTTGATCAGTTCCAGAGTCTACACCAGTTTGAGAGGGTCGTTGATCAGCGGATATCAACTTCATCTCTAGCGACGGCTGACCTGATCAGGATTTATGAGTGTTGGACTCATAGGGGGAGGGCTGATTTCTCTGCTAGCCTTTTGGATCGCTCTCCAGAGTATTCGGCGTGGTTGGAGACTGATATAGCAGTAGTTGCAGTTATCCAGTTAGGTCCAATCATAGATTCAAATCATGATTCTCCTATGGAGGACGATTTGTTCACTAGTTTGACAGCGGCTTTAGTTAGTGACCCTCCGATTATCTCTGCTGGCACAGATCCAGCTGTTGCTGATGCAATAGCTCGAATGACCTTCGAGAGAGATCAAGCTAGGGCATTGATGTTGAAGGCCCTGTCTGCCAAAGATACAGCCTTTGCTTCTAGAGACGAGGCTCAGGTTACTTGGGATACAACATTGGTTGAGAGAGACAAGGCTCTATCTACCCGAGATGTGGCTCTTGAGGAGAGAGATGAGATCCAATCTGTCTAAGATACATCATTTGAGGAGATTGAGGAGGTTTTGATTGCCAGAGATACTGCTTTTGTGGAGAGGGACGAGGCCATAGCCTCCCGAGATGTAAAAATTGCGGACAGCGCAGCCCTCAGGTCATATACAGACAGCCTGGTTGGAGAGATGAGTGCTTTCATCGACGGTCACATCACCATTATACAGATGGCTGTGGATGTTCTGGCTCGTATGGATGTTGAGGGTATTGCACTTGCAGCTACTCCTCCATCTTCAGATAAAGATGCCATATTGGCATTGTTGTCCCGCTTGTCCATGGGCCCGTAGACTAGCTTTATTTTTCATGCACATACTAGATCAACCATTTTTGTCATGTACAAGACACTATGTATAGGCCCAATTGCTGGACACTGTCGAAACTTGATCTTTGAAAACAAAGTTTTGAGTTTAGGGGCTTGGTTAAGTGTGGGGAAGCTGTTAGGCACCCCCACAACTCCCGTGTAAACACGGTACCGCATCTCTTCAATATTTCCTTTTTAAATCTGCAATGTGTGTGTGAATGCTAAAAGAAAATTGGGCCTATGTTTGATTGAAAGTATGTTTATGCATCGTTGAACCTATATACGAAGGGTTTGATTGCAAAAAGTCTTTGATTTAATTTGTACAAGTGTTTGATTTGATTTGTAAAAGCTTCTTTTTTTTCGAAAAGATTTATTGAAATAATGTTTTGAAAGAAGGTTTTCAAACCCTTATGCTAACATAAGAATTGAAGCATATCGATACTTCAATTTTATCTTTTCAGCCTTAAGGCTCAATTTGAATGGTGATTGTCGGGCTGCGAAGCATCCTCGACCACAACGTATATGCAAGTGTCGATCTCCTAATGGGCATGACAGCCATCGGAGGGACTCTGACACGACAAACCATATTTTCACTATATTGAGACCTTAAATCCGGATAACCGTTTTAAGGTCTTTTGTGTGTATATTTTTACCGAAAAACTGGCAGGGTACATTTGTAAAGTGGAGTTTGTCCATCGTCGGAATCAGATTCTGATCAGTTTGATCATGAATCCCACGATTCCTAGGCTCACATAAGGAGGCCAATAAACCTGCACAGCTCAAATTTGTACAGAAAAAGATATATATCTAAATATTGCCAGAACCAAGGATTCATCAGTAAATCCTAGTTCGCACCTGGCCGAAGCATCTCATTCCCACTAGATAACGATCTAAGGGCCGCAAGGTAGCTTTATAACTGAAACTAGAAAAATGATAGATTTAAATAAATCTCAACCATTCTAGCTTCCCGGTTCCGTCTGGACCTATTTTGAACCATTTGAAAGCTAAAGTTGGCGAGATTTAAAGAAATCTAATTCGCCAGTAGAAATGTCCGTGCTGATTCATATCAAATGAATATTTAAAGCAATAATTTGATAAAATGAGTAAATCAATATATATATATATATATATATAATTATATATACAAAAGGTGTAAAGGGCGATGGGTTTTCACGCCGATGCCCGGACTAGAATTGAAATATATATATATATATATATATATATATATATATAAAAGCTGTAAATAGCCACGGAATGATCCAGGCTTTGACAGAATTGAAATATATATATATATATAAAAGCATACAAAAGGCGGTGGACTTTCACTCCGAGGCCCGGATTGAAAAGTAAATATATACATACATATATATATATATATATATATATATATATATATATATAGAAAAGTAGTCAAACCAGAACTAGGAAGATAACCCAGTATGGTGAATGGTGCAAAAACAGTAAAAGGGCCACAGAATGATCGAGACCAAACTAGAATGTAAATATATATATATATATATATATATATATATATAAAAGCAGTAAAAAGACCACAAAATAATCCAGGCTAGATTGGAATGTAAATATATATATATATAGACAAAAAAGTAGTCAACCAAGACTGGGAAGATAACCTAGTGTGGTGAATGTTGTTTATATATATATATATAAGCAGTAAACTACAGCAGATTTTACATCCGGGCTTGACAGAATTGAAAAATTAGTATATATACAGTTAAATATATACAAAAAAAAAGTCAAACCCGGACTGGGAATTAGTTATTTAATAACTAATTATATTATTATTGTTAATTACATATATGTAGGGTTAATTAAGGAACGTGAGTATAACTTGTAGCTTGCTCTTGAGGCAAGTTCTCTATCCCTAAACTTGTAATTTATATGCAAGTTTTTTAAATTCAAATCTTAATTGTATTTGAGCCTATCCTTTTATTTCTGCAGTGGACAAGTAATTATTTAAAGTTCACAATTTAATTAAAATGACATTGACTTAATTATTCAAGTAAGGTCTATTTTATCTTTCGAATGCTTTAAGTTTAATTCTAAAGCATAAGTTATTTCATAATTCTTTATTGTTGAATTATTCTAGATTATTTTAAGTCGATTCGACTACTCCTTAGTTGATGGTAGTTAAACTCCAAATTTTTTTAAGCTTATCCAAATCAAACTTTCTTTGGTGTGGACTTGTATCAAATACTGAGATGAACAACCCTAATTATTAGGGGATTACCATGCGAAAGCGTTAAGATGTTTGTGCACAATACATGGTACGAAGGGCTGATCCCCCTACGTACGAGTTAAGAGTCCATATAGTCTAATGACTGTTAAAGGTTTTAAATAGAAATATTTATAACCTAGGACATAGTTCAAGGTCTTACGACCCACAGATGATTTCTATATTCAAAATTCTAAATGTTGATGAAAGAATTATTATTCAATTCTTTATTATTGATGAAAGAAAAGTTATTCAAATCTTTTGAAGTTATTCAATTTATGTCATCACTATTATTGTTATTATTCCAAGTGAGCTTTTGTTTGCTCACTCTTGCAATTAAATAACCATTGCAGCTAAAGTCGAGAATGTTGACGCACCGTCAACAAGTAAGGAAAAAGCAAGATAAACAAGTGAAAACTTGTTTATGTTTATGTTTATTATGATTGTACTAAGACTTTATGATGTCATGTTTTATTTTCCTCACTTATTTATTGATGTTAAGGTTAGATTAAACCTGAGATATTTTGATTAGAGTTGTAATCCTTTTAAGGAATATTTTTATTTAATTATAAGGTTGTAATTTATTTTGCATTTTTTATTATTGGGTAGTAGTTGTATGTTTTATTTAGATAGTGAGCACCAAATCATGTGGAAATGAAGTACCCGGATTTGGGGGTGTCACAAAAACAAAACCCTATTCCTAAATTGATTAGGAGGGTTGCCTACATCTATAAATAAGAAAGTCTTATTATGGATTAGGGTTACACACTTGATTCTAAGAGTTGGGAGAGTACACATATTCTATAAAGATATAATTAGGGTTTAACCACATAGCCATCTTCTTGAATAATTATTCTTCCTAGGTGGATCACCTCTAGAAGCCAAACACTTGGCTGGCTAACGTTTATCAAAGGAAGGAATCAAACCCGGAGAATTTAAGGAGAGCACGAAGGATTTGGGGTTGAACTCATACCTAAGAAAACTTAGTTACAAGGGTATGATTATATAATTTTGTCTCTTTCGTTTAATTAATAATTGTGCATAAAAGATGATCCGGGAATATGGTTTGTAAAATTTTAAACTCTGATTTTACCATGCTTTCGCTACTTTGATGCATTTTGTTTTTGTTCATGAATATTACAAAACTAACATAATGTACCTAAGACGGAATTCAAGACTCGTTACAACCATTATTAGTTCTTGGTGATGTCGTTTGGGTTAACAAATGTGTCAGCCGCATTCACGGATATGATGAACAGAGTGTTAAAGCAGTACTTAGACAAGTTCATAGTAGTATTTATCGATGATATTCTAGTCTATTCTAAGACGTCAGAAGATCACGCTGAACATTGGAGAATAGTGTTGGAAACACTGAGGAAGGAAAAGTTGTATGCTAAATTCACTAAGTGTGAATTTTGGCTTGAAAGTGTGACAACCCGAAAAATCGGATTGTCCTGTAAGATAAGTTTAAAGAATTACAAATTAATAAAATAAATTTTTATTAATAATATTTTAGGTTATGTGTTTATTAATCGTTCTATGACTTAGGATGATTATAAAACGGGAGGATTCTGGCTCTGTGCTAAACTAAACGAGTAAGAATTTTTAAGAAGGAAATAAAATTATTCCGAAGAAATATATTTTTTGAGAAAAAGACGAAATAGGCACTATTCATCCAACAAAACCTAAGGGTTTAGGATTTGAATAGCCTAAGTCTTTCTGAGAGATCGGTATGTTGGAATGACATTCTCTTTGAAGATTTGCAGGTAATATGTCGTGAAAAGTCATATTAGCCAGTAAAAGTTTTTCTCGAAAAACGTGAAGAAATCAAAAGAAATAAAAACGACAAAAAATATTTTTATGTACTTTTCGATTGTTTAGCTACGTTTTGAGAAAATGTCATCGCGGAAAATACTATTCATCAAAATGTGTTTTTCAGTTTTTCAATTTTTCGAAGAACGCGTAAAAGTTACCCTGTAGAGGAAAGACGAAATTGATGAGTGGGTAATATACCCATGAATTAAGTACTTTTAGGCTGAATATGTTGCGTGCTTTGAGTATTTTAGGAGCATATTTACTTGTTTATTCATCTTTTGTAGGTAGAAGGGTAAAACAATAAATTTTGATTCATTAATGGCAAAATAGGGAATTCTGGCAAAGCAAGGGGCATAACTGTAAAATTGACCAATAACACCGCAACGCCGGGGCGCTGGGCATCAGAAGCTGTTGGGCAATTTTGGTGCAAAGCAAGGAAAGGAAAGAGAGAAAAGGGGGATTTCTATTGAGAAAATGATTCTTGTGAAGGTTGACTCGAAGGAGCCAAAAACTAGATAAAGGGGAAGGATTTTAGCAGAAAAGACACATCTTTTGAGACAGATATTGAAGAATGATCTTGGAGATTTCAGAGGAACATTGAACAATTACAGTTAGAGATTGAAGATTGAAGGCCATCATTGAGTTTTTATTCTTCTTCTTCATCTGTAATTTAATTGAGATGTTTATTATGGGATTTTTGATTTTAATTTTCAGCATGAACTAATCTTTTAATTAAGACTACATTTGAACCTTTATGCTTATGACTTTATTATTCATATTAATCCAATTAGCGATTCATATTGAGTTGTCTATCATATTCTATGCTTACTAATTAATTATTTGGCCAATAATTACCATGTTACACTAAATGAATTCAGGAAATGAAATCTAGGGTTCGAACTGAATGTGATAACATGTATTCTTAGTTATTTGCATGAGATAAATAATTAGGGTTGTGAATTGAATATGGATATCTCTTTTCAATACATGTAACAATTGGGAATTAATGCTTAATGAATTTAATTCTTTTATTTTGCATAGGGATATAGCAGAATTAATTGAGTTAGATATTTTTATTTGATAACTTGGAAAAGGGTTTATGAATACATTGAATTCCTATTAACAACTCATGTGAATTTAATAATTGGAGAAATTGGGTAATTGATTTGTACTGCATAATTGGGGACATTGTAGTCTTAATCCTTAATCGTCTGAATCAACCTTTGTGTTAAAATTAGTTAGTTTTAATTAAAAAATCATAAAATTGGGTTGTTTAAATAAAATTAGATTGATATAATGCTAGTAGTTGGGATTTATTAAATAGGATTCCTCGTGAGTTCGACACTCGTTCTTATCACTTTATTACTTGTTGATCATGTATACTTACACATATTCATTGGTTGAGAAATCAATCAACAAGTTTTTGGCTCCATTGTTGTGACACCCCCAAATTCGGGTTCCCTAACCTCGGGTTTGTTGCTCACGATCCATCATATATATCACATCTAACTACCCATTCATTAATGAAAAACATCATTCATTACATTACTATTACAATTTATCATAATATCCCAGGTTAACTAACCTTGACATAACTTACATACCCTTAGCTATTCAAAAGATTTACATAATTAATTTACATAATGTAACATAACAATTAAAAATCAATAATAACTACTCCTGAGCTTTGCCTTTGCCTTTGTCCCTATTAGAACCTTCTGCTACCTCTGCCTTAGCTGAAATGTTTTATCTAAGCAAAGGTGAGCAACGAGTTTGCTCAGCAAGTTAAAGTATTCAATAAAATATATATATATATATATATATATATAATAAATATAAGAGTCTAGCTTCTATAAAACTTCAACAATAATCAAAAGATTTCGAAGTAGCTGAATAATAATTCATTCTCAATAACAAAACTTTCTTAAATTTCATGCTGAATAACATATTAAGGATGAAAGAGTAAAATTCTTTCAAAGATTCAATCATATTCAAGTGAATAAGAAGAATTAACAATACTGCAACAATATTCAATAAAGTGGGATGTTCTCAGATTTCATGCTGAGGGATCACAAATGGATCATGAACTAATAGAGGAATCATTAATTAATAAAACTAAATTACCTCAAGAATATAAGTTAATTGCAAAGATTTAATCATACTTCTCTGCAGTACATAAAGTGATCAGCTTTATTGTACTTTATATTATGCATAATACTCAATAATAGCGCATAGGTCGTTTTACGACAATAAAGTTTGTTCATCTCAGTCTTACATCATGAATCTGTACCACAACAATATGGTTTGGATTGCTTTCAAAAAAATACTATGATTTCAACATATAATATCAATATTGATCTAGCCGAATTCAATGGCATATATCTTCCAGTAATAAATCAGTTCATAATAAGTAGAACGTTTCATGCTTTAACAAATATTAGTCTCACCAAACCAACTAGCTGAGACATGGCTCATAAACAGTTCCAATAATAGAACAAGAATCAATTGCACTATGTGCGAATAACAATAATCATTATAGATGTGAATAACTATCAATAATTATTCACTAATCACGCTTTGAAATTAATAACTCAAGTTGAGTTACGAAACTTGCAATAAATGCGAATATTCAATAATAATCTTAGATGTGGAATAATCAACAATAATTATCCACTACCATGCTTGAAAAATAATAACTCGAGTTTGAGTTAGAGAACTTGTCTGATTCGTTAACTACTGCTATGCAATTTAAGTTAACTTCTTTTGTAAGACCTATCATTAATAAGATCGATCTCTCAATTAGCATCACATATCTTACATATAGTAATTTATCTAACATGTAATCACATAATCAAACATTAGATAACACTTTAACACTATACTTATTCACAAATCTAAACCTAGCACACATCGAGTCTTTAATAGTATTCAATATAGTATACTGAGTGGTTTTTCATAAACAACCAACAAATTAGTTTCCATCTCATCTACACTATTTTTCATAGCGAGTTAGATCGGTTGCTAATTCGTATATACCTATGCTCCCTGAAGGAATTATTTAGCCCAGATACTATACATCAACCATTAAAGAGTACGAATGTACTACTTTAGATTTAACACTTACTCGTTCAGTTTATAAGTTCTTATTATAACTTGGTAACCTGTTTACGAATTCAGCAAACCGAATATATCAATTCAGCAAGCCAAATCCAAACTGTATTCCCTTCCTAACATTTTTAGTTTCCAATCCAGCAACTTGGATTGACCAATTCAGCAAGCTGAATTACCCTTTTTAGCATATTGCATGTGATACCCCCAAATCCGGGTACTTCATTTTCACATGATTTGGCATTCACTTTCTAAATATAACATACATCTACCCAATAATAAATACTTGCAAAACAAATTACAACCTATATAAAACTTAAAATCTTCCTTATCAAAAGGATTACAACTTTTCAAAATAAATCCCAGGGTTTAATCTAACCTTGACATAAACATTAATGCGGAAAATAAATCAACGTATAAAGTCTTATTACAAATTCAAAATAAAACAAGTCTTCACTTGTTCAGCTTTCTCTTGCCTTTACTAGTTGACGGGGTGTCAACACTTTCAACCTTAACTGCAATGGTTATTTAATATGCAAGAGTGAGCAAACACAGCTCACTGGAATACAACAATAACAAAGACATAAAAGAATATCTTTAAAAAGGTTTAAATAACTTTTTCATCAACAATAACGAATTGAATAATAATTCTTTCATCAATAATTAGAATTTTGAATATTAAATTCATCTGAGGGTCATAAGACCTTGAACTTTATCCTAGGTTATAAACATTTCTATTTAAAATCTTTAACAGTCATTTAGACTATGGACCTTAACTCGTAGTTAGGGGGATCAGCCCTTCGTACCATGTATTGTGCACAAATATCTTAAACGCTTTTGCTTGTAACCTCCCTTAATAAATAGGGTTGTTCATCTCAGTATTTGAGTACAAGTCCGCACCAAAGAAAGTTTGGTTTGGATAAGCTTAAAGGGTAATTTAGGATTCAACGTTCATCAACTAAGGAATAGTTGAATCGACTTACAATAATCAAGAGTAATTCAATAATAACGAATTATGAAATATTTATGCTTTAGAATTTAACTTAAAGCATACGAAAAATAAGATAAACCTTGCTTGAATAATAAGTCAAAGTCACTTTAAGTAAATCATAAATTTTAAATACCTACTTGTCCATTGGAGAAATAAAAGGACAAATCTCCAATACAATAAATATTTGAATTAAAACACTTGTATAACAATAACAAGTTTGAGTTTAGGAAACTTGCCTCAAGCGCAAGCTACAGTTACAACTCACGTTCTTTAATACTTCATACACATATATATTTAACCATAATAATCTAAATTAGTTATCACATAACTAATTCACATAATTAGTTAACCCATCTACGTTAACTCATTCCTCTTTAATTATTAAATAATTAATAATTAATGATCACATAACTAATCACATCATATGTTCACATAATTAATCAAATAATAATTATGTACTCATATTAATTAAATTATAATTTAAATAAATTATAATTTAAATTAAACAATTTATTTTAATTATAATTACATCTTACATTAATTAAATTATAATTAAATAAATTATAATTTAAATTAATCATTCACTTTAATTATAATTTATCAAATTATAATTACATTTTATATAAATAAAATTATAATTAAATAAATTATAATTTAAATTAAACATGTACCTTGATTAAAATTAATTAAATTAAATTCATGCATTTATATTAATTAAATTATAATTTAAACCAATTATAATTTAAATTAAACAATTACTTTGATTATAAATAATCAATTTCAATTCAAGCACTAATTGAATTATAATTAACAATTTATAATTTAAATTACACATTTTCCTTAATTATAATTATTTAAATTATAATTACATATTATATTTTATTAATATAATTCATTACTACCCAATTAGCATTTTAATTTTATCAACATGCTTTATAATTTATTACATAATAAATCTTATAATTTTCACATTTTTAAAATAGCTTTCTGCCCAATCTGCATGACCAGCGCGACCGCGCTCCAAATGGCCTTAGGAGCGGCGAGGCCGCGCCACTGCGCAGACCAGCCTGACAGTTCACGAACTTTGCAGAGAAAAAGTCAAATTGGTTTATTTTTCCACATCAAATTCCAATTCCAGTCAATATAATTCATATCAATTTTATAAAAAACATAAACTTAAAGTTTCTAACATGATTTTAACATATATAAACATTACAACACATAATCAAAACAACCAGTTTCATGATTTTTTAAGAAAAGCCATTAATAAGTGTTCTTAATGAAATTAAACGCTGTATTTTTGATTTTAAACTAATTCACACAATTTCAAGCATAGCCAATCAATTTCTAAATATTTTATCATCACCTACCATTAATTTAAACACAATGAACAATCAAACATGAATTCCTTTGATTTTTAAGAGAAAACTATACATATATATAAAATTTCAAAATACTTTCACTGTAACTCTTTGAAGAACATGAATTTCTCATATTTATCACATGTATATGAATTAAACAATTAATTAGGCATATAATTCATATATGAGCATATACATAGCCTATAAAAATTATAATTACACAAATTACATGAAAACATGTTTTACAAAGAATTAAAGTTCGAAGAACATGAGAATAAAACTTCTAAAACTATAGGTTAGGATTATACCCTTTGGCTTAGTGATAGAAAAAAGATGAAGTTGCTTTGATTTCTCAAGCTTCCCTTTCTTTCTCTTCTTCTTCTTTCTTTCTCTCTATCTTTTCTCTGTTTTGTTCTTCTGACTAACTCTTGTTCTAACACTAACTAACGTAAAACTATTGATATACATATATTATACATATATCATATATACATATAACCGACAAGTAATTAACCCATATAATAAATATATTAATTATAATTATTACATGAGTTACACAATTTGAATTTAAAAAGTCATAAGGCTTTGTTTGGCAACCCTTTTTAAATAAAAACAGATTTTAGTACTAAGACATTGTTTGGTAAAAATGGATTTAAACAAGTGCAAGGGCCCTGTTTGACAAAAATCTTTTAAAATAAAAGTAAGGGCCTAGTTTGGGTAAAACAAATTTTAAAACTCTTTTCTTTATTTTAATAAATCCTTTAACGCATATTTTAATGTCACACTTTAATTAATTAAATCTTTAACATTCTAATTTAATTAATTAAAAGCTAACATCAATTAACCACATAAAAATGTCACATAACAATTATAATTACTCGCTAATTTTAATATCATGTAACAATCATTACATAAACTTCATCTAATTTAATTATCTCAATTAAATTAGGACTATACGATAAAATCAATATACATCAAATAAATTTAAATATTAATTATTTATTTAATTAATATATAACACTTAATTAACTTACTCTACAACAATCACATAATTTATTTATTTAACTCAATAAATAAATTAAATTAAATATTTATTTAATTCAATAAATATTTAAAAGTAATATATAAAATCTCATTCGTTACATTGCATGTCCAATCACAATCATACTATATACATCATATAATCCATGAAATGTCTAATTCAACAAACTACATTAATTTAAAGTAATTTTATGTCTTTCAAACATTTATTAAATAATTTATTTTAATTATTTACACTTTACTAATTAACTCATTTAATAATTTTAAAAGGCCATACACCTAATATCTTATCACAAATGACCAAAAACTCCCATCAAAAATATGTATAAACTATATTTAGGGTTTTCAAGTCATAACATCCTATTTTTCATATTTTTAACATTACACAACATATTTAATTTATTAAATCATAACAAAATCATTTCTATGAAAAACACCAAATCATCTTATTATTTTTTTTATCTTTTTATCTTTTGGCTACAGATATATACATATATTTCATACATAAAAATAATTTTTTTGAAATTTTTAGTTTCCGTTAGTATTTTTCAAAAGTCTGTTTTTAGTTCGTAACTTAAAAAATTAGCTATATCATGATCAATTCTAAAAATTCCCAACTCTTGGAGGAATCTTACACATATTAACGTGAACTTTCAGTTTAATTGCGTGGCCATTGGAGTTATAGAACTCCAGTTATAACGATTTTAGTCGAAAAAACCCAAATATTGAAATGACCATAACTCGATCGATTTAAGTCGGAATAAGCTCATTTTTGGACATGAGCTACTTTATTTCATATATTTTCATGTCCCAAAAGTTTTGAATTTATTTTATTATTTAAGTTGCCGAAACTGCCCCTAGAAATTTTGAGCAAATTGTTTTTTGTCATTTATCAGATTTTGCCTACTTTGCTAAAAATAGTCCACAAAAAATCTACAACACCTTTTTTAGTGATTCCACTTGAAAATTTTAGAAGACTCGTAGATCTAACTCTAGGACTTGACCATACTCAAAAATTCGAAATACAATGAGAGATATAGTCGTTTGAATTTAATGCTTGATTTTCTCAAAAATCTGATTTTCAATCATTTGTAATTTCTAAGAAAACTTCCATGTTATCACACATTAACCAACATAATCCATCATAATACATACTAATACATTATATACTCATGGATCTACCTTGATCCATGATCTATTTGATCAAACAATCACCAAACACTAGATTAAACACAATCAAGGCTAAGAAAAATTAGGATTTTCTAACTGTTGAAAACCTAGTTTCTATTTCATGCTTTAGATCCAACTTTTGATCCTTAAAAGGGTTAGATCTAAACATGAAGCACTTATAAACACATAGATCTAAGGTTTTAAACCTCAATATAATAACTTTATATTATCAAAAATCAAATCAAGCAAAAAAAAATTAGGCTATATTAAGTAGAAACCTTTTATATCTTAGCTTGATTTTCCTCTCTTCTTCTTCCTAAGATTTGATTAGGGAACTATGAAACTAAACAAAAACTCTCCCTCTCTCCTATCCTTTTGGTGGCCAAAATCTTGGCTCTCTCTCCTCTCTCTTGCTTGCTTTTGCTAGCTTAGAAAAATAAGATGAAAGAGAAATGAAAGGCTTTTGTTGTGTTAGTAGATATATTTCGTATATCTATTTTATCTCCCAAACTCTTGCTCCTCCTCTCTCTTTCTCATCATTATAAGCTTGCTTGCACTCCTTGGTTAACTTGTAAGTTTGGTGAAATGATAAGGCTAACTAAGGAGATGACACCTAAGGGAGTGGTTCACCTACTAAAGTAAACAATAATTACTAACATTCCCCCTTTCTCCTCCTTGTAAAATCCGGCCATGTGGCCCTCTTTGGCCCAAGTTTTGTTTTTTTTAATGCTACATTTAGCTTGCCAAATGTCCAATGAGTCCCCTCTCAATTGGGCTACAAATTTGGCTACTTATTTAATCTTTTGGGCTTGCAAATTAATTCTTTGGGCTACAAATTTGCAAATTAATTCTTTTTAATTTTTATCTCGCCCTAATCATTTAGTAAGGGTTTCCATTACACACATTTGTAAATAAATTCCTTACTCATATACATTTAATTTCATAACCCAATTAGACTTGCTTTACTTATGTTATAAAATTATTTAATTGAGATGTATAAAATAAATCTCTTAGGGTTAGTATATACTTTAAATACTAACATTCTCTCATATTATAATCCCTTAGGTTCTTTAATTACCATACCTAATATATGTACTAGGTTACATAACTTTATTCTTAATTCTCTTTATATGCAAAATAAATGAATACACATTATATAATGTATATTTATTTAATCATATACATAATTCACATAAGTCAAAACATATTCCACTAATGTATTAACTTAATAGCCCTAATTGGATTAATAAGTTATGACCACTCACATAATCACTATATATAATTCATATCAATAATCAATTACTTAAAGATTATAAATTTTTTTAATTTACATTTCAAGGTTAACATTCAAGCTATGTTAATTTTTAACATAACTTATATTACTTCTCCTTAATAAAAAATGATTAAGTATTCATCTTAGTTAATAAATAAATTAACTATCTAGATTAATTCACATATTTATATAGTTCAAGTACTTTCTTTAAAAAAAAATTATTCGTAAAAAAAATTACATATATAATCATGTAAAATTCTCAGACCTTATAATTGTCGGGGAGTATTTATTTAATATTAATTCCATATTAGTTATAATTAATTCGGTCTTAATTTAAACGTTTTTATTTAATTATTTCTTTCCTTCTTCTTGTAGATTTTTTTAATCGTGTATGCACACCAGATCAAAGGGTAAAGAGGAACTTCTGCCTTACGCAGATGATATTGAGAGAAAGTTTCGAAAACTAAGATTGACTAGTGAGATAATACACTTGGAAAAAGAACTAGCAGAAGAAGAAATTCCAGTGAACATGGCTGCAAAAGAACAAAAATCACTTAGGGATTAAGCCATGCCAACTGTGACATACATTCAGTCTAGCATTCGAAGACCTGCGATCAACGCGAACAGTTTTGAGATTAAACTAGGGACCATTCAAATGCTACAGAATTCAGTTCAGTTTGAGGGTGGTCCGAATGATGATCCAAATGAACACATCATAAGCTTCTTAGAAATCTACGAAACTTTCAAGTTCAACAATGTTACGGAGGAAGCAATAAGGTTGAGAATGTTTCCGTTTACACTACGAGACAAAGCAAAAAGTTGGTTACACTCCTTGCCACCAAGTTCAATAACAGCATGGGATGACTTAGCTCAAATTTTTTGGCTAAGTTCTATCCACCAGCAAAAATAGTAAAACTCAGGAACGATATTCTCACTTTTACTCAATATGATTCGGAGTCACTGTATGAGGCTTGGGAACGGTTTAAGGATTTGCTCCACAAATGTCCACATCATGGGATCCAACGATGGTTACAGGTTTAGACATTTTGTGATGGTTTGCATGGACCTATTAAGGCTAGTATTGATGCAGTAACCGAAGGTGCTATTACGGGAAAAAATATTGATAAAGATTACCAATTGTAAGAGAAAATGGCCACCAAGAACTACCAGTGGCCAATGACAAGGTCTAATCCCCCAAAAAACACCAGGAAATCTAGAATTAGACGCAGTTACAACCTTAGCAGCGCAGGTATCCGCATTGACTAGGAAGATTGACTCATGGGGTCCACAATCAGTATCACAGGTAGCAATGGTTTGTGAATTATGTGCCAAAGATCATGCTACAAAGAAATGTGCCATCAGCGCAGAGTCGATTTAGTTTGTGGGGAGTTATAATAGACCGCCACAACCTTATCATGATAAGAATGCTTACAATTTGGGTTGGAGGAACCATCTGAATTTTTCATGGAGTAATAATCAAGCCCAATCTCAAGCTCCTAGACCACAAAATCCACCTGGTTTTTTGAATCAGGCTCCACAGCAGGCAAAGAGGAAACCAAACTTAGAAGAGGCATTAGCAAAATTTATTGTAGCAATTGACAAGAGGATGAATGAGCAAGATAAATTGTTAAGTCAGGTAGATATGAATGTAAAAAGCCAAGAAGTATCAATCAAGAACTTGGGGAATCAGATGGTTCAGATAGCTCATGCATTGAACACCCGACCACATGGAGTACTACCGAGTGATACCGAGATCAATCCATGGAGAAATGAACAATGCAAAGCAGTGACTCTAAGAAGTGGAAAAGAGCTGCAGGAGACATCGAGAGGTAATGAAAAGCCAAACATTATAATTATGGAAGAAGAGGAAATCACGGAGACAGAAAATGCAAAAGATATGGAGGTAGAGAATAAAGCAACTGAGACCAAACAAAGTAGCATAGTGCCTCCCATACCGTATCCGCAGAGATTTCAGAAGTCCAAATTAGACAAGCATTTGTCCAGATTCCTTGATGTTTTCAAAAAGTTGCATATCAACATACTATGACGAACGAGAATTTTGTAATTTATTTTAAATATTTATTGAATTAAATAAATATTTTTGATGGTTTATTTATTGAGTTAAATAAATATTTGATGGAATTGTGGTGGAATAATTTAATTATATGTGTTACATTGATTAAATTAATGTGGAGTAATTTTATAATTCAAATTATGAATTTAATGGAGTTTATTTAATTAAATAATTTGTTTAATAATTATAATGTTGTTCTAATTAATTTAATAATTAATTAGAGATTTAATGATTTGACATAATTAATAAATGAGAGTTTTAATTATGTGACGATGTGATTTAATGTGTAATATTATATTTTGTTTAATTAAATTTAAATGATAATAATTGATTAATTAAAGTGTGATAAATAAACTATATAATAAACAAGTTAATTAAAATAATGGGAAAAGGAGTAAAGGGGGACAATTCAAACAAAGCCTTAAGTTAGTTGGAGCAGTTAAAACCAATATGGAATTAACTAACAACCCATTAACTGTCAGTTATATTATATATATACATATATTTATATCATATATTAGGCTTCATTCTTCATTCATATTATACATATAAAAGAGCACTTAGAGAGTTAGAGTGAGTTGAGAAAGTTTGCAGATTGAAGAAGAGATTTGGAGAACTAAAAGAGAGTTTGCAGATTTAAACAGAGTTAGCAAGGGTAAATCCTCATCTTAAGTTTTTAAATTCATGTTCTTAAGTTTCTCCATTAACGTATATTTTAAAGTTCTCTGTAATTTAAATTCATGAATGATTGTTAGAAATATGATGATATATGTATTAATAAATGTTTATAACATGTCCTATATCAGTTATTCATGTTTAAGAGTAATCAAATTCATATAATCATGCTTTAATTAGAGATTCATAAGTTATAGAGTATTAAAGTATGAATATGACCTATATGTACATAATTTTATGCTTTAATTCTTTATTAAACTATAAATTTATGATTGATTATGATTATGCATGTAAAATGGAAGAAAACATAATTTAAACGAACTGATTCGGTGTTATAACGAATCTGTAATGAAGGATTTCATAATTTTTGTCAAGACTATGAAAAATATCAAAAATATGAAAATTGGGTGTTCTAATTTGACTGATTATGTGATTTAAGTTGTTAAAAGCATGATAAGTATGTTGTTAAATATTTCTGTTAAGTTTATAGCTTATGGGTAACATTAAAATCGTTGTTTGAGCTTAATTTTGGCATTATTTGGCATTTTTTGTGTATTCTTCGCGAATTGTCAGACTTTACTGTGTCTCGGTGCCGCAGCGCCGGTTCTGTGAAGAAATCGGGCGCTGCAGCCCCAGGCCAGTAAAGGCTGACGTAGTCATGGCGCGGCAGCGCCGGTTCTATGAAGGAACCCAGCGCTGTAGCTCCAGGGCAAAGTCTTGGTTGACATAGACATGGCGCGGCATTGCCGGTTATGTGAAGGAACCCAACGCTACAGCGCCATGTCAAAGCCATGGCTAGCGTGGCACGGCGCCACCGCGTCGGTTCTATGAAGGAACCCAGCGCTGCAGCGCCGTCCACCAGAATGAACCAACAAATTTTATTTAAGTGTTCAAAGTTCAGAAATATATTTTAAAACTTAATGTAATGAACATGATAACGTGTTAAGTATATATGGGATGTTATTAACTTGTCAATGAAGTTTTACGTGATTAATTGATAAGTTAAATATGTGGTTTAAACTCGTTATTTATGAAGTCTAATAATGTGTTCAAAAACTGATGTTTGTGATTCGATAAATTTAATCAGACTTAGAATTAATTGGTGTTGTTAATGTAATGATATGTAGGATTAATTGAGGAACGTGATTATAATTATAGCTTGTGCACGAGGCAAATTTTCTTACCCTAACTCAATTATGATTACGCAAGTTTCTAAACTCAAACCTTTATTTGAGCAAGTTTTCTATCCTTGATTCATTATCATTATGAAAGTTCCTTAACTCTAAATTATTCATTGAGCAAGTCCTTAATTTATGTTTCTATATCAATCAAGTTCATATTCTTACTTATTCAAGTTATGATTCCGATGAGATACTATGATTCTTTAAGTATTACTTCAGTTATACAATACCTATTCAATTGTATATCTTCGAGATTTATTGTTTGATTTAAACATAATTCTATTGATGAACCTTGTAAGACTAGCGAACTTTTATTGATTTGACTAGTCCATAGTTGATGAGCGTTCTAAATTCTAGAACCGTTATTGAGCTTATCCAAACCAAACTTTCTTTGGTGCTGTGACATCTTGGATTTTGAAGAATTTATAAATGAGAATTTGATAAATAAAATTTTTATTTTAAGATGTTCGAGTACGAGTATGTGTATATGTGATATATATTGTAAATATGTGAATTGGTGTGAATAGAATTTAAATGTTAATTTAATATTTATTGAAGTAGATAAATATTTTAATTGAATTATTTATTGAGATTATGTGATTAATAAGGAGTAATGTAATTAAGTGTATTATATTAATTAAATAATTATTTAATATTTAATTAATATGTAATAATTTTATGTTATAGTTCTAATTTAATTGAGATAATTAAATTAGATGTAGTGATGTGGTAATTGTTACATGAAGTTATAATTAGCGAGTAATTATAATATGACAATTTTATATGATTAATTTGATGTTAAACTTTTAATTAATTAAATAATGTTAGGATTTAATTAATTAAAGGATAACATTAAGAATATGTGTTAAAGGATCTATTAAAAGAGTTTTTAAAATCGTTTTCCCAAACAAGGCCTTACTTTTGTTTTAAACCTGTTTTACCCAAACAAGGCCTTAACCATTAAAACATATTTTTAAAATAATATGGTTTTGCCAAACAAGCCTTAGGGCTTTTAAAATTCTAATTTTTGTAACTTATATATATTAAATTGGTAATTAGTATATGTAATTATATTGAGAGTTACATATTCTATAATTATATGTGTTATATGTATATTGTATATACACTAAGTTACGTTAGTTTTCTAAACCTTAAGTCTAAACTAAGAACAAAGAAAGAAGAAGAGAGTTAGAGAGAGTTATCAGAGAAGAAGAAAGAAGGAAGAAGAAGAAGAAGGGAAAGCTTTGTGAAGGATAAGCATGCCCCATCATCATCTCCATCTATCTCTTAATCCAAACTAGTAAGGTTATAATTTTAACCCTTATAATCAATTCTTATGTTTTGTATTCATTCTTTGTCAAATTAGGTTTTCATGGAAATGTATAATCATGAATTTTATATGTGTATATGGTATTCATATGTAATTGTATGCCATGAAAGGATTTTCAGAATTTAATTGTTGTAAAAACAAGTTTTAAAAGTTATGTTCTTCTATATTTTTCTAGTTTAAAACTTCTCAGTAAAAAATCTTTGTGAAAATTCTTGAGTTTGATATGTGTATGGAATGTGTACATATATATTTATATATATATATATATATATATATATATATATATGTGTGTGTGTGTGTTTACATATGATTTTTATAGTTGTTGAAGTATTTTAATTCACAAAGATATGATGAACACTATGAAATCATGTTCATAGTACTCTTTTATGAAGTTATTTTGAAAATAGTTCTTAAATCATCAAAGAAATTGATGAAAACATGAAGTTATGTGTAATATGTGATATAGCGTGATTATATATGAGTTATATGGTGGTTTTAACAATTCAATTCATGAAATTTTGATAAACAAGAAGAATGGGGTTCATAGTGATTTTCTGTGAATTAATTTCTAAAAAATATCTTTTGAAATTATCAAATTGATGTTTGATTTTGAGTTATTATTAAAATTGATCATATATTATGTTAGTATGTTAAGACTAGAACCTATTACAATTGGAATTACTAGAATTGGTTGAAAAACGAATTCATAATAGTAATTTTCGTCAAGAACGCTTAATATCGTAGTTTTCTTCGAAAAATATGAAATCTTGCTTTTGATTGTGTGTTGTAAGGATTTTATATGTTATAATCATGTTAAAGAGTTTACAATATTGTTGTTAGCAAGTTTCATGTTGATCATATTGGGAAAAATCGAATTCGGTGTGAAGGAATAAGCCAAATTGGCTTATTTCTCCGCCAGTTCGCGAACTGAGATGTGCACCAGGGGTGACCCACCCAGTGGGTGTTTTAGGCTTGGGGGACCCGCCCCAGCGGGTACCCTTGCTGTCCCGGAGTGATTTAATTGTTGTAATGCAAAATTATTTTGACCTCCGTTAGTAAGATGGCCATAACTTTTTCATACGAACTCCGATTGAGGAGATTCAAGATGATCCGGAACGAGCACGAGTAGACCTACAACTTTTGTTCTTGAACTTTTTTGATTTGAGGTCTTTAGCAGAGTTCAAAATGGTCATTTTTGTGACTAATGCGTATTCGGAGGCAATCAGAGGGCGTCGGACATGCACATACGCAAGTATAATGCTGTCTACGATAATAGATGTTGTTCTAAGTTATAAAACATAAATGTTAGTAAATATAATGATGATTAACATTAATAAATGATGTATTAGATAATTTATATAAGCACACTAAGCATACACAAGAAAAACGAATCGGACGTGTGACGAATGAACGTCGAAACGCCGGGACAAGTGTTAACGAACATAAAAAGTGTTTTAAGTCAAATGAAATGAACATGATAAGATATGAAATGGGGTTAATATAAAATCAATAAGTAGTCCTAGCAAGACTTAAACACTTGAATGAATTTCGAATAGTACTATTGATAGTTAACACAATCTAATTGAACATTGTGTATTGATAGTAGGAAGAGTTATGAGATGTAGAGTAGAGTTTATATTACAGCTACTATGTGTTGCTATGTGACTAATAGTTGATGTGCGTGATTATATAATTGTGTAGGGCACGTGAAGTGCAGATAGCTATAAGCTGTTAATCTGTTATTGGTAAACAACGATCAAGGCAAGTCTTTCGGTTCCTATTTTCTACGTGGACTTGATGAACTATTTTAAATTGCATGATATGTTATATGTGTTGTAAGAGAGCATGATATGTTATACATGTAATCATGAAATGTTAAAGTCAATTTATAACTACATTGTTTTGGTTAAATAATGATGATTGAGTAAGGAACTCAATCTTTATATTTGCTATATGAATTAAAGCATGTATGCCATGTTACTTTAATTATTATGATATGTATGTTGAGTATATTATTATGTGCTATGTGATGCATGAAAACTATTAGAACTTGCTGAGCTGTCGAGCTCACTCTTGCAAATAATAATTTTTGTAGGTCAAGATTTCAAGGTAAGGATACGTGCTAAGTGAATTATAGAGATCCATACTAACGAAGATTACTTATGTTTTATGAGAAATGTATTTAATGTTTTGAATGTAACATGTTGTTGAATTATAAATGGAGTTATCTAATGTATATGGATATTGCTTAGTGATGTAAGACTTTGTATAATAACTTAGAGGAAGCGATTCATGTAATAGAATTGAATCAAATATTTATAATGTAAAGGTTGCGATTCAGTACAATAAAGAAAGAAGTTTATAAAAGTTTTAAATATTCCGTATTTTTAGTGATTTTAATATCGAATAATGATGTAAAGATAGATTAAATATGTATTGTTAACGATCGAGGATGAGGATTATACTGTATGAATTTTGGGGTCGTTATAGGTGCGGACTCTGATGTCAAACTGAGATGAAAAACCCTTTATAGGGGATATTTACGCGTTAGCGTTGAGATGATTTACACATACTTGGTACTAAGGGCTGATCCCCCTAAGTACGAAAAGTATAGTCCATATAGTCTTACGACTGTTAAAGGTTTAAAGTAGAAATACTTGATAACTTGGGACATAGTTCTTGGTCTTATGACCCTAAGATATACTTTTGATTCTTGTATTCATTTCTTGATTTACTAGTAGAAAAAAGTAAATAGATAATGTTTAAAAAACGTTGTAATAGGTCACCCAAAAATGTCGTGGTTAGCAGTGTCATCTATTAGACATAAATAAAAAACATTTTTAAAACGTTGTCTTTTAATACATTAGACAACTTTTTTCTAAAAAACATTGTGTATTTGACACATTAGACAACGTTTTTTCTAAAAAAACGTTGTCTATTTGACACATTACACAAAGAGTTACATAAGATTAATTACTCACAATTAGTGAATGATTTAGAGCTTATATTTCCAAACATCAATCATAAGGAGAAAATAATATTGCAAAAAGAAAAAAGAATTATTTTGAATCGAATATAGTAATATCTAATATTACAAAAAGAATTTGTGGAAGTGTTATAATGATTTCTTCAAGAGAATAAAATAATTTGCTGTCCAACTTTAGACCTTGAAATAATCCACTAAAAAGTAAAGCAAAAAAGAATGATCCAACTATTTTAGGTCCAAAAACAAGACATTTGAAAACATTTCTTTCTGATTGTTTCTTCTTGCTGTCTAATGATCTTCTCCTAGTAACGCGAAGTGCTGATGCAGGATCACTACTATATCCAAGGTATATCAAATTTGCTAAACTTTGAGCTGGGTCCAATAGAGTCATAAAGGCCCACCTACAACATATTTTTTCTTATTAAACTTTCACTCAACAGAAAATAAAAGAAAGTTAAAATAGACTTGTCACGAAGAATGACGAGCTTGGTGCCATGCCACCTATTCTTATGCTGCAGAACAATGTACAGTAAGTTGATTGATGTATATCAAAAAAAAGAGAGAAAGGAATATGTCATGTATGGAGACTGTTCGTTTGGTGCTGAACTAGATAAAAGAATCATTATCGAAACTCTTTCCGAGTAAGATAATTACAGATATACACAGTATGTATACTAAAGAGAAACTAGGAGACAATCAGCCTAAGCTATTTCTTTATAAGGCTGTAGGAGGATATTCGAACAATGCATTTCATAACAATTTGATCACATCATTTAGACAGCGGCAGTCCACGAGACAGGACCACTCAAACCAATTGTCTAAGAAGTGTGTCAATTTAAAATAACATCAAAAATAAGACTAAAAATAACTCTAACAACCCAAGCAGTCTAACAAATGTACAAGGTTTTAAAAAAAAGAAAATTCAAAAGTGAAAATCACATAAGTATTAGCTTAATATTTGAAGAAACTAGACGCGTAGATGTCATGTACTTTTCTTTGGTAATGTGTATTTTAGCAATGAGGCTGGGCAAGATAGAAGCAATTCCATGGATAAAGCTGAGCATTAAAATCAACTCATTCTCTATCAAGTCGAGAAGTTGATTGTTGCAAACTGAGATAATGAAAGCTGTCTGCAATAATAGAGGCAACACTTGCAATAGAACCAACAAGACTGTAGAAACAATATAAATAGCTCAGATATTGCTTTATCTTAACATTATTCTGAACTGGACCAGCAACACTTGCAATAGAACTAACAAGACTGACACTCTAAGACTGAAATCTATTTAATTTGGAATTAACATAACTTCATACTCACTTCAGGGGTCATATTACACTGAAGTTCATCATCTGAGTCTTTTTATTCCGTAGGTCAGCTGTCCCACTGGAAGTTTTGCCATTTTCACATACCATATCAGCTTCAAGTTGATTTTCTCCCCCTGTTCAGCAGAAATGCCTTGTAAAACATGTAAAATATACAGGTACCTCAAAACATTTCTCGTCATATTATGTGCAACAAAAAAGGGTAATTTCAAACCATTATCAAAAATCAATCTACATCTAACCCATCAATAGAAATCAACTAAATTCATCTAAATCCAGCTTACCAGACGGGGCATTTGAGTTCTCTGCCCATTTTCTCCAGGTGTGAAGAATCCATTTTTTAGAAATCATTTCACCTCCCATTCTTAAGATAACCAACTCCATTGCATCATTCACCTCCCAACCAAAAGCACTTGCTCATTTATGTAAGTAAACAACAACTAAAGATGCAAAAACTGTAAGAACCCGAATTTTCAGATATTATTAAATAAGGATTTAATAAATAAAATTCTTAAGGCATGTGTTGAGTTTGAATTAGTATATATATGAGATATGAGGTATGTGGTATTATATTACATAGGGTAATATGGACTATGTAAAATGTGTTTTTGTGATTTATAAATATATTATTAATATATATTTGTTACTTAGCGTATAGACGATTCAGTTGAGATAAAGGAAGTGGATAAATTCCTATTGATATTAAATAATTTATAGAATTATTTTATCATAGTAAGTTGGTGACATTAAATATCCTTAATGTATAATCACCATATTCTTGTGTATGTGTATTAATAACTAGTATGTTTATAATATAGGTTATTAATAGCACTTAAGCTATCCGTGAATAGGTTTGGATAGTGAAGCATGAGTTAGTTAAGGAATTAACTAATAAGAATAAATATTAGTTAATTTAAGTTGGGAGTTATATTATGGAATAGTATAATGTGAATATTGAACCTTAATTAACGGTGATGATATAGTACAGTGTTTAATTTACTTAAGTAAATGAGTGAATTAATATATATGTTGAATATATGATTATAATTAGTACTTTCTATATATTACTTAAATGGTAATATGTGAGAAAGTCTAATGTGCGAATAACGTTAATAAATATATATACGTTATTAAAGGGAGATGGAAATCATTATATTTTAAATGAAGATTTAATAATTGAAGAAATTGTTTTGGGGAACAATTTATAGAAAAGAAAGAGAAATAGATATTATATATTTTTAATAAAGGATATTAAAATAGTTTCTAATGTTGAATTATTTTAATAAAAGAGGGAATGTTATTTTTGAATAATAATATTACCTTATATGTTTTGGTATGATGTAATAAGTGTGATTAATTAATATGGTAAATACATTAAAATATATTTGCTATATATAAATAAATTGATGGAAACAAATTATAGAAAATAAATTTATTACCTATTTTCTATATATAATGTACATGTGCCGTACATGTGATTATTTCTAATAGATATTATATTAATTATAATATCTTGAGACAATAAATAAAGTATTTTCTAATAATGAATATCTTTACTTGGAGAAAACATAATATTTTATGATATGGCTACATACATAATGTTAAATGTATTTTCAAGGGAGTTTATTAATGAAAGGAAACTAAGTTATTTTAATATATTAAATAACTTAAGTTATTATTTGATCGTGAATATTATTATTTGAATAATTAATAGAGTATATATTAATTATTATAAGTGTAAAGGTTATACTTATTATAAATATAATTAATTGAAATTTAGTATTTTAATAGATTGAGTTATTAGATTACCGTAAAGGTTATATAGAATATTGGAGTATTTCCATTCACGATATATTTATATATGTGAACCTTGTGACTTAATAGTTCTAATTATATTAAACATGTTATAAGTAGTAAGTGATGAGAATAATAATAAGCTTGAGATTAAGCTTATGAGAAATGCCTTGCGTGGCACGATAATAGATTCGGTAATGAATTAATTAATTCAAGGATGGAAGAATTATTAATTAAATAATTAGTCTATATTAATTGTTATTATAATAATATGTTAATTTATTATTATAACTAGTGATAGTATAATAATAAGAAAATTGATTATAGATATAATCAAAATTGTATTGATGAGGTATGAGATATATTGTCTTATAATATTAATTATTGTTATGGACAATATACTAGTATCTAGTAATTATTTGATAATATGTTGGTTAATGAGTAAATGAGTTATAAATATAATAAGATTTATATTTATTTAACGTGATAATAAATCATATAAAGTGTTAATCAATTAGTGTGGAAATTATGATTTCATTGATTAATGAGAGATGGATTAATTAATATTATTAATTAATTGATAAGATAAGTAATTTATTAATTTCTATGTGCAAGCATACAATATTAGAAGTATAATGTATGATAGTTAGCTATATGTTATACGAAGTATAGTGCAACATTAATGTGACCATACTATATATATAAACTATATAGTAAGATTAGTTGCATTATGTGAGTTACATAATATTATTGCTTATGTAACATGATGTGTGCGGGTAGACCTTAAAGTATACCCTATTACCTTATATTAATATCAATAAACCATTGTTAATTGATAAGGATTTCAATAATTTAATTGGAATAATAGAATTGGGATAATAAATGTGATGATACCGATAGAATTATATCCGGTAGAATGAGATATATATGGATTATATGGTGATATATATGTACCTCCACTTGATATATTTTATTATTGTTTGCTCATTAGAAATGACATTGTGACTCTAGATAAGCTTATAACCTAAGTGTATATATAATATAGATAACCCAAGTATTTATACACTTGCTAGTTACTTTGTTGCTGAGAGTCATTTCTTGTCCCTAATTGAGTGACCCATTTCATCTCACGTGAATGGCCTAAGGCTAGCCTACTCTTCCTCAAACTAAGAAATCTTGCAAACCTTAGCTAATGATGAGAAGGGGAGTGGCTCCAATAGTGGATTTCAACAACTACCCAACCACTCTTCCTTACCCATCATGCAATCTTTTAAATCATTGGTTTGAATTGGTGGATGATTTCATGGTCTGTGTAATCAAATTGCTATAAATAAAGCTCTCCTTCTTCTCTTTTCTAATTGCTGAGATTTCTCTGTAGAGCTAGTATAAGTTTTTGTAACTGAGAATTTAGTGAGTGTATAGCATGTTGGGAAGAGTCTGATAATTGAGAATGAGTACATTGAAGGAGTATTCATTTGAGCTTTAACAGAGGTATAACATTGTTCTTCATTCTTAAATTATAAGTTCTTGATTCTTGAATTGATCATGATTGATTAACTAAGTTGATTGGGAAGTGTTATTAGTTGCTATGTTAGCTTACTAGTATATTAGAATTGTTATATAGTTGCTTAGAATCGAATTTGCTATGAAAATTGTGAATTGGGTTGCAGTCTGCCGAGCAGAAAGCTGCTCTATTTCTGGCCGGCCACCTGCGCAGCTGCGCCAGTTTTGTACTAGCCAGCGGCGCAGCTGCGCCGGTACCAGACTTGAGTTGGCCAAGGCCCTGCGCAGCTGCGCCAGTTTTGAACTGGGGAGCTGCGCAGCTGCGCCGGTACCCTGTCCCAGTTTTTGCCTTCTGTTAAGAAATCTGCTAAGAGTTACCTAATTATTATAGCTTAGATAAGCATGTAAGCAGGGATAATATCAATATATAAGTATATTAAACTAATGAGAGCATGTTTTATTAAAATTTCATGCAAGAATGATAAAGTCATAGTTTTGAAAATAAACGTAAGGTTTTATAAACGAATTTTGGCGTATATAAGTCATGTTTATATTCTAACTTTTGGGACACATTAGTATGGTTTAAGAATGCATGAAAGGCATGTTGACTTACGTATATGGGTTTCATAATGTAACATGAGCATGCATACCTCACTAGTGAACTTTACTATTGAAAGTATAAATTTTGAACGTGTACCTTGACATATTACCTTAAGATTTGGGATTTTGATGTTTATGAACATATGTGATAGCACACTTGGACTCTCTCATGTATCATACATGTATATATATACCATGACTACATATCATGAAACCAAGTTTAGCGTAAACGAAGCATGTTTTCAAACTAATAACTATGATAGTTACATATATGAAGAATGAATATTCATGAGCATGCCTAACATGAGTTACATGAATACTTTGTGTTTAAAAAGCTAGCATGATAAACTTTGTGATGTTCATGACCTTGAGTGGCCTTCAATTGTTAGAATGTTGACTTAGAACCTATATCGTGTAAATTGAACGTGAAAAGGTTGAACGAGCATGAAAGTATCATTTAATATGTATACATGCTATGTAGGACCATATGTTAATACTTGAATCCGACTTCGACGATTAATAGCGTATATTTGCTTTGTTATAGTCTTATGTGTTAGTAATGATATATGAGAAGGATTAGTTCAAAAGATGGACTACACTAGCTATATGTAAATAGATTAGTGGTAGACGGGCATGTGTATGTGAAGAATGATAGTAAGTACGTAAGGTTAAAGTATACTTATACGTACATAATTATTCTAAGAAATATGATAAGAAAGTGAGACGAAGGTTCTAAGAACTAAGTTAGACAATAATGTAACCTTTATTATTACATTGAGAATGTGTGGATACATATAACTAATGAGTGTGATCTCTATGGTTAATATAACTGTGTAGGATTACACGAAGTGCAGATATTCTTAAGCAGTTAAGTCGTAGTTGTTAAACTACGCATCAGGCAAGTCTTTCAGTTCCTATTTGATATATGAATTCAATAACTGTTAGTTGAATTATATTATGCTGTGATAATGTGAACTTATATATGAACTGTATATGAGATATAAATGAGATTGAAAGTTGATCGTTGATGATATACTTGTTATGTGAAAGTAACATGCGTAGTAAATATAAATTGTTTATAAATGCATGAACTAAGTATGATGTTGTATGCTATGTGATGCATGAAAACTGTTAGAATTGTTGAGCTGTCGAGCTCACTCTTGCAAATAACCACTTTTGCAGGTTAAGGATTCACGGTAAAGATTTCGTACTTCTTGATTGATAAAGATAGATAGTATCTCAATGAAGAATACTTTTTAGATTATCTTTTGAACCCTGTTTAGGTTCTAAGAGTTGTACTTGATAATTGTATACGTTATTTAAAACTTGTCATACTGTAAAGATGTATTAGTTAATACATAGAGGATATCGAGTTGAGTTGTAAACCTTTATACGATAATTCGAATCATATTATATAGTTGATTCAAGAATTGTAATTGATTCAAAGTTATAGAATCAATAAGAAGAATTTATTCAAAGGATATTGAAAAGTTTAAATTATTCCGTATTTTAGTAAAATCGAATATGATGTAAAGACGAGATCTTGGATATAAATAGAATTTATATTCTAAATTATAATAAAGCAAGTTATATTCTTTTAGTATTGAATAAAAGATGTAATAGTTTGACGATAGTAGTATCGTGACTGCACCAGATCCGAGGTTTCCAAGGAACGTGGATTTGGGGGCGTCACAAAAACAGTAGTAGATTATTATAAATCGAAGAGAATATTAACACAACCAAGAGTTCTATGTAAACTAACAAAACCCAGTTTTGACTAAATATAATCATAAGCATAATGAATTAAGAAACTTAAAATGATCGGCTTAACTCGGAACGATCAGAATCCACTCGTGTTTGTAGCAACAGCTTAAATTTACTGTGGGTTTGGTAGGCGGCTATTAGCAGTAGAGACCCTAGACCCCCACTCGAGTAACTCTTTGCTTGTATCGTCCTTGTGAGCAATCACTTCAATGAAGCATAGGCAGCCTTTCTTGGCACCGATTGCAGTCTTAATCGCTTCAATTAGTTCCTCTTCGTAACGGACCTACAATCAGATGTTATAGAACAGTGTAAATAAAAGGAATTTTATTGTCCCACAGTTCAGTGTGATTCATTACAAAAAGTGAATTAAGCTTCTTGACTCACCTTAGTTGTCCAGCATTTGCCTTCACCATTATGGATTGCATCGACCAAGCCAGTGTAGTTCAAGTTCTTGATCACACTGTAAGGTCCATCGTTGATTTCAACATCAATGGTGTAACCACTATTGTTTATTAGAAAAATGATAGTCTTCTGGCCACATCGCAGCATCGTGGACACATCTTGTGCAGTAACCTGCCAGGCATCAACCAAGGTATTAGGTATAACCATAGCGAATTAAGCAGTGTAATCGGTGAATACAATCGGTAGTCCACTTATAGCCTTCACTTTCAAGTTGTGAATGATGCAAAGTTACTTAAAGAGTTACTATATCAGCAAAGTTTCATTTCAATAAGAAGTATACCAAAAAAGTACTGCTTTGGGATTATTGTGCACAATCTCAACTGCTTCCTGATTTGTTATGTGCTCCCAAAGTCCATCAGATGCAAATATAAGAAATTTGTCATTGGGTTGTAAAGCCCTTATATATATCGACGGATCGGATCTTAGCACTGGCTGGCGAATAGGTTCAGGAAGGTGGAATCGCGGGAATGATGGAACCATTGAGAATTCTGGCCTCTTCAAGTATGCATCGCCTATAGATCTAGATACCTAACAACGGTAAACCCAACAGGGAAAAAAACAGGTGTAAAATATAAGGATGCAAGCAACAAACCTAGATGATCACAAAAACATAAATATATGCAGAATAAAGAATTATTAACGTCTAAAGAAAGAAAACCGCAAACTACAAAGAATAGATAAATTTCCAAAAAAAGCATATAAACATCAGATCCACTATTGAAAAAGAAAGATCGGATCTGTAGAGATGCATAGAGTTTATTATTTCCCTGTGACTTTAGTTCTTTAACAACAACAACTTTCAGCCTTAAATATCTATATCAATATTTTGAGTAGTTCCTTGAATGCAATTATGCAAATGAACTTAATTTCATAAGAATCTTCCATTATTCATTTAAAAATAATAAACCTTTTCTTGGAGATAGCTCCAAAAGGAAAAACTAACAGCCAATTATATGGAGCAGCTGTGAGAAGTATAAAAATGTGATACAGTAATGAGATGCCTTCTGTGTTAAGAAGCCTAATTCTCTGAAAGCTTCAACTATCACATCCGACTTGAACTCAAAAACAGGCTTAACATGAATACCAGGTATAAGGATTACTCTTGAAAACTTGAACACATTATACGGCCATACTGAAGCAACACAAGAGCTAATACACACAAATTTCGGGCGACTAAGACCTTGATTTGTTGCAACTCAGAAAGATTTTTTTTTTTGATGTGTTGAGTCTATGTGCACCATTATGATGAGGAGGTCACATGATCAAACTTTACCAACTCTAGGGGGAACCTACATAAGCTTATGCTTGGATCTTCCCGATACTCTTAACAGTAGACACATTGCTGGGGGGGCACAACTGAACATCATGAAAAATATTTCATCATGTTCTATGTTTTCATTGTATTTAAGATGATACTAAATAGTGAACAACCTCGTGCTAGGTAGTAACAGTATGACAATACAACCAAAGGAAAGAGGCAAAACTCCTTCAAAGATTTCAAACATATGACGAATAAAAAGAAAATAATGACCAATTTTTTTATAAAAAAAAAAAAGGAAAGAAAAGAAATAATTTTCACTTTTGTCTATATAAATCTGTAATTCCTATACTTCACTCATTCCACAAAAGTTAAGGGGTCAACTGACTCACATAGAGAACATGTAAATGTACCCATGAAGGCAACCCATGACTGGAAAACCTTCAAAGGAGAGATATTTGACACTAGTGCATGTTCGTTACTCTCTTTTGAATAATAATCTTGCTTTAAAGCTTACAACTTTAGAATAATATTGCAAACTTCAATTCTTCATGAGGAAAGAGGAAGGGGGGATAGTATATACCTTAGAACTTCTTTAAAGTGATCAACACATTCCTTGCAAGGATACATTCGATATAATATTTCCATCTGCATACAAAATGTTATTCTGTTGAATGGTCGATAGCCAATAAATACGCATTTTTGTTGTCTAGACTGTATAAAACTATAGTTCTGCTTTTATCTCAGATAGAATAAGAAGTCTTCAATCTAAAATACAAACACATCTCAGCAGCTTATTGTTAAATAAATGCAGGGAAATCCACATATAACTAATTTAGGCATCAATTTAACAGAACCATTTTTATATCAAAATAAATATTCAATTTACACCAGACATTTCAAAGAGCAGTAAGACTTGTACTCCTGGAGAGTGAAAGAGTAACATACCAGTTCTTTCACATCCTTCTTTTGTTGCCTGATTGGCTTGTTTGGGAACTGGGAAAAAAATAAAGACAAAAACAGCATAAAGGGATAGATGTCATATATTAGTCTTCCAAGTTTCATGTATAATTTACCTGCTAAAACAAAATTAATCAAGCACAATATAAATTAACTCCACATATAACATTAACAAGGGAAAGCATTGACCGAAGTAATAAAGGTCAGGTTCTGAAGCATGTAATCCAAGTATAGACCTGCAGTTAGACAACAGCACTGGACACTGAGAGACTTCAGCTTCAGTGAATGCATAAAAAAAAATTCTTATTATTTATCAATTTTGGTTGAAATGGCAGAATTAAAATAACAAAAGCTTGGTGTTAGCTTTAAGTTGAGTATAGCAAGCTGAAAGCAACAGCTTTTATGATATGCATGCTAACCATCAATTTTTTTTTTGATAACTTATCCATCAAAAAATATTACAAACTTTCTAGATTAAAACTAAAAAAAAACATTCAGGACTACATTTAATAGTTTCTCGTTAGGATCAGAATGCTAAGTATATAAGCTTTCAAGATAAGTTAAAGGAATTTTAGTGAATATAATTATCAACAAGTAAACTGACATTTATGAATTTCAAGTATGATCAACAAAATACTTCATTAGTATCCTATTCTTTTCGATCTCAAAATATGATCATAATGTGAATGAAAAAAAATCAACAAGAGAATAAATATGAGCAATAAATTCAACAAGAGAATAAATATTAGAAAAAAGCACTTCAAAGACCATGGCCCAGGGGATATATTGGACGGTGTGGATCACAAAGATTGACAAATAAATTATCACTTTTCAAGTCAAAGTGTACTATAGCCAGTAGTATATACAATGCAACTTCTTAGATGGTACCATAGCTAGTCCATAAGCACAACTTCAAGATGAAGAATGTGAGAAGATAAAGAAGAAGATATCTAAAGGGAATGAATAGAAATTCAAACTAGATAACGAAGGCCTGATGAGATTCGAGAGCAGAATTTGGGTACCGCCAGTGCCAGAGATTAAAGAGGAAATTTTGAGCGAGGCTCAAAGGTCTTGCTATTCCATTCACCTAGGGAGTACGAAGATGTACCAGTATCTCCGACAGCATTTCTGGTGGCCGAATATGAAACGAGATGTTGCCGATTGTGTGGCCAAGTGCCTGACATGCCAGAAAGTGAAAGCAGAACATCAGAGACCGAGTGTTTCTACAACCACTAGAGATCCCAGAATGGAAATGGAAGCATATTACAATGGATTTCGTAGTAGGTCTTCCGACGACTCAAAAAGGTTTCGACTAAGTATGGATTATCGTGGATCGGTTGACGAAATCAGCGCACTTCTTACCGATCAAGATCAGATTCACCCTAGATCAGTTGGCACAGTTGTATGTGAAGGAGATTTTTTCAAGGCACAGAGTTTCAGTGTCGATCGTTTCCGATCGTGATCCGCGCTTCACATTGAACTTCTGGAAGCGACTACAAGAATGCATAGGAACGCAATTAAGAATGAGTACAATATATCACCCTCAGACAGACGGGCTGGGCGAAAGAACGATCCAGACATTGGAAGATATGCTGAGAGCATGCATCATGGATTTCAAAGGAAATTAGGATGATCACCTATAGTGACGCCCCAAAATCCGGGTCCCAAGAACCTCGGACTTGGTACGTTACGGTACTTCATTATCATACATATTCTATCATCTAATGCGGAATAATAAACATATATTGTTTATTTCACATGATTCTATAACATTTTCCCATGTTTATTAACCTTAACTGCATATATACCTTCAAAATTACAAAAGGTTTACATAAGATAACTAAATAGTTATTCGCATAACAATCTATTATTGTACTTTGCTCTTGTCTCTATCCTTCTTCAAGCCTTCGTCTTAATCTGAAATTTATTATCATGATATAGCAAGGGTGAGCAACAATTTTTTCCAGCAAGTTTAAGTTCAATGAAGATATATTATGATTGAAAGAAAGAATAAGCTTTCAAATTTTCAACAATATAATAATTGTGAAAGAGCATGAATTAACATGTCAATAATTGAATGATAACGTTTAATGTCAATAAGGACCATGAATAACTTTATCTGAACCTTAGGGTAATGAAGGTGATCAACCTTTCATACCTGATGAATATATGTAACATGCACTAAGTGCGAATTAATAATCAGTTTAGACGTGAATAATCATCAATAATCATTCACTAACATTCTTTGAAATATAACTCGAGTTTGAGTTAGGGAACTTGCCTGTATTGTCGATTACTGCTACGCAATCTAATTTTAATCTCCTTATTGAAAAGACCTATCAATTATAAGATTGATCTTTCAATTAGCATAACATATCTTATCTCTTAATACTTTTACTTTATAAATAAATTATATAACATTTAAACAAATAGTTAAATATTAGATAATACCTTAACACCATACACCTTCACAAGTCTAAACCTAGCACACCTCGAGTCTTTATTAGTATTCAGTATAGTATACCGAGTGGTTTCCAGCAAACAACCAATAAATTAGTTTCCGTCTCGTCTACACTATTTTCACAGCGAGTTAGATCGGTTATTAATTCGTATATACATCCGCTCACTAAAGGAATTGTTTAGCCCAAATACTATACATCAACTATCGTAGAGTACGACTGTACTACTTTAGATTTAATATTTACTCACTCATAATCTCATCATCTTATATTAAATTGTCTAACTTTCAATCACAAAGTTAAGTATTAGACATTACATTAAAGTCTTAAAATTATCATTATACTTTGACAATTTTTTACTCATGTCATAATTTATACTTATAAGTTATCCCTTTTATATGTTATCTTAGTAAACTAGATAACATTTCAGTAAACTAAAAATACTATTTCAGTAAACCAAGTTGCATTTCAGCATACTGAAATCATTATTTCAGCATACCATAATCCATTTCAGTAAATCGAAATCATTTTAACAACCCAAAATTTAATTCAGCACCCTGAATTCTCATTTTAGTCTATTACAAACGTAATATAGTTCCTTGAATACCAAATTCAACAACTATATTGAAAAATAACTTGATTCTCTTATTTTAATTCTCGTCGAATATTATTAATTATGTAATAATATTTTCAAGCTAATGTTATTAATTTTTTAATAACATTTAAGTCAAATATTACTAACAATATTTTAATCAAATATCATTAGTTATGTAAAAATATTTTAAGTCATTTATCAATTAATAAACAATTTATTTTAATTGTTTTCCTTTCATTAACTAATTCTTTTAAACCTTCCAAAATGTCATAAATATCATAACACTTCACAACCTACCCAAACCTCCATCAAAATTCTGCATAAAACATGCTTAAGGGTCTCAAGTCGGAAAACCTTATTTTCCATATTTTTCACATCATATAATCAATTTAATTCATTTAATCATAACTAGACCATTCCCATAAAAAATACCAAATCAGTTCCAAAAATATATTTTTTCTGAGATTTGGCAGAATATAGTCCCATATTGAACATATATTTGTCCCGTAATTTTTAAAATATATTTACTATATTTAAATAGTCCATAATAGCCAAATATTCTCAGATTTTTTATAAATCGAGATTAGCTCCAAAAATTCTGAAGTTTTCAGGGTAATCTCTGGCTACATACATGTACTTCCAGTAAAAATTTTATAATTTTTGGATAAACACACAGAGAGTTATTTGGGTAGCTTTTCAAAAGTAGTCATTGGCCGTAAAATGCATAACTCTCAAACCGTATGGTCAAATATTCTCAAATTTTTACAGAACCTTCATAACCTCTGATATTATCACTTCAAATTTTCTCTAAATTTTTAGAGCAAAAAAGTGGACAAAAATGCCCCCGTTTCAAACTGACCCAAAATAGTTTATTCCTTTTTCTAGAAAAACGGGACTGTTTTGACTAAAACAGCCACTACGGCTTGTAAACTCAATATTTTCGAGTGCTACCACTTGAGTTTTTTAGTCAACACCTATATCTAGCATCCCTCTTCGACGGATCGCGAAAAGAAGGCGTAGATTAAAAACGGTGGACATCCAAAGCACCTAAAAGTTAGGGTTTTAAAAACTAAAAAATTATTTTTCTTTTCTTTTTTTTTTCCAAACAAATCAACAACCAATATGGGTAGATCCATACTCGAATCCATATAAATCATATAGATAAAAGGGTTTTATACTACCAAGTCAAAAATCCTTTTTCATCAAATCACACAAAAGAAAATAGAGTAAAGCTTAGGAAGTAGGTTTTATACATTTACTTTTTCTTTTTCATCTTCTTCTTCTTCTTCTTTTCCCATGAAAAAATTTCTCTCTCTTCTACTACTACCCACCGAGCTCTCTCCCTCTTTCTCTAGTCTCTTTGTTCTTCCTTTAACTTTCTCTCTCTAGGTAACTTATAAGAAATAAAAATAAGATGAAGAATGATATATTTAATTTACTTAAATGAAAAGTGTATATATATATATATATACATTTTTTCCACCAACTTGCCTTGCCTTTCTCTCTCATCATTATGAAAATATTTGTTTGCAAAAAAGAACAAATTGTTGGCCCAATAATAATGTGACACCACATAAAGTAAGTTACCAACTAAAGTAAGCATAATTATTACATTCATCTCCCATTTTCACTCCTCTCATTTTCTCCCAAGTACTCCTTATTCTTTTCAATTTTATTTTATTATATACTTCATTTAATGTCTAGTATACCCCTCCCCAAGTGGAATAAGCATTGGGCTTTTTGTTAATTTCTTTTGGGCTTGCAATTTTTTTTATTTTGCTTACTTACATAAATGTACTTGGGCTTCCTCTATTAATAAATTAAATTGGTTCATTATTATACTTACCTCATACATGATATATTGGGCTAGTTTAATAATTTAATTGCTCTTAAATCACTTTATCTACAAGTCCCATGCTTAAATAAATAATTAGGCTTGTTTAAAAAATATAACCTCCTTAGTCCATTAAATCTTAATTCACTTGAACTCTATTTAAATTCTTGAGTTATGTCATTATTATAGTCCATTACTTTTATATATATTCTACCCTAATCATTTAATTAGGGTTTTCATTTCCCACATTTGAAAATAAATTCCTTACTAATGTATCTTTAATTTCATAATCCAATTAGACTTGGTTTATATACTTAGGTTATACAATTAATTATTTGATATGTATATAATAAATCTCTTAGGGTTAGTATATATTTTTATATACTAACATTCTCTCATACTATAACTCATTAGGTTATTTAATTATCATGCCTAATATATGTATTAGGTTACATAATTTTATTCTAAATTCTCTTTTATATACAAAATAAATGTATACACATTATATAATGTATATTTATTTAATCACATACATAGTTCACATAAATCACCACATATTCCACTTCTAACTATAATTTTGACTTTTCTTCAAAAAAGTCAACTGTTCACTTTAACCAAAAAGTCAACATTTACACATTTTGTGTTTATTGTCTTTTCTGACTAAACTTGATGTTTCGGACGCAACCGAGCAGTCCGTGCTTCAAAAATTTATCTCTAACTCAAAATTTGAGTTTTAACTTACTCCCTTTTTATTGCTAATCGTATTAACTAACGACTTTATACTTATTCATCTTCTTATTTGCCAGTCAAGGTCAACATCCAAGCTATGCTAATTACTAATGTAGTTTTATCTTGATTCTCACATCCTTAACTTAATTCATCATTCCTCTTGCTAAAATATATATAGCACCTTACTAAGTATATATATATATATATATATATATATATATATAGACATATACTAGTCTTCGTTAAACCTCATAGCATCTCTTAATGTGAAATCTTATTTCCTTAATAAAATTTCTCATGTATCAATATAACATTTCTTACACTATTTAGTTCACATTAATTTTATAGGTATTGTAATACCTTATCCTTAACATTCATTCACACCATTTCTAGGGTTTTAGAATTTTGTAACCCATATTTTATCTATTCTCATTCAAATAAGAAACCATATAGGTTCTTCTTTAAAAATTTAAATAAATCCTCAAAGTCTCATCTAGGTTTTATTCTTTAACCTTTATTTTAATCATTTAAGATCTTATAAATTTTTGGGTTGTCACATTCACCCATTCTTTTAAGAATTTCATCCTCAAAATTACAGTCTACTAATCCCTACTCCTTACTCTTTTTATTCATCAAAACTAGGTTTTAATATAACTTTTTTCTGATTTCATGCTCAATTTAATGAGTACATATTGTTTCCTACTATGAGGAGCTCTTCTATCATCACATTCTTCCATAACTTCTCTCTCAGGAGTTAAAACTTTTCATATTATGCTGAGGGGTCATATAGACCATGAAGTCTCAGGTTTAACGGTATTCACCGTAACCAAATCTGTTAACCATGTTGTACTTGGTATGTTTACAATCACGAGAAGGTAAACTACCGATACTGGTACGTTAGGTGATCAATTTATTGTACCTTAGTTCTCAGAACGGCTGTATGCGTTCAAGGATTGAAATATATCATCCAACCAGTATATTCCCATTTTTCGGGGTTGTTCACCTCAGTCTTAACATCAGAGTCCGTACCAAAATAATTTAGTTCGGGATAAATTGTCAAAGAGATACTTAAATTTTCATAAATATTTATTTAGCTGAATCAATTATCTTAGACGTATACCAATAATTCAAACATCAATCGAAACATATATCTGACCAAATTTAATTGGCACTTAACTTTTCTTTAAAATTCTAAAAATTATTTTATGACGTCATGATACCGCACTGTATTTACAGTCCGTTTGAGGATTTTTGTCATTTTATGACTTTGTCATACTACATCGTACCATAGTGGGCTGACGATCCTTAGATCACATCCAACACTAGGTAATTCTGCATTGATAAATCCATCATTTTTATCATAACTCTCAAATCGTATGGTCAAATATTCTCAAATTTTTACAGAACCTTCATAACCTCTGATATTATCACTTCAAAGATTCTCTAAATTTTTAGAGCAAAAAAGTGGACAAAAATGCCCCCGTTTCAGACTAACCCAAAACAGTTTATTCCTTTTTCTAGAAAAAACTGGACTATATTGACTAAAACAACCACTACGGCTTGTAAACTCAATATTTTCGAGTGCTACCACTTGGGTTTTTTAGTCAACACCTATATCTAGTACCCCTCTTCGACGGATCGCCAAAAGAAGGCGTAGATTAAAAACGGTGGACATCCAAAGCACCTAAAAGTTATGGTTTTAAAAACTAAAAAATTATTTTTCTTTTCTTTTCCAAACAAATCAACACCCAATATGGATAGATTCATACTCGAATCCATATAAATCACATAGATAAAAGGGTTTTACACTACCAAGTCAAAAACCCCTTTTCATCAAATCACAAAAAAATAATAGAATAAATCTTAGGAAGTATGTTTTATACCTTTGTTTTTTCTTCTTCTCTTCTTCTTTTCCCATGGAGAAATTTCTCTCTTTTACTACTACCCACCGAGCTCTCTCCCTCTTTCTCTAGTCTCTTTATTCTTCCTTTTACTTTCTCTCTCTAATTAACTTTTAAGAAATAAAAATAAGATGAAGAATGATATATTTAATTTACTTAAATGAAAAGTGTAGATATATTATATATATCTATACATTTTCTCCACCAACTTGCCTTGCCTTTCTCTCTCATCATTATGAAAATATTTGCTTGCAAGAAAGAACAAATTGTTGGCCCAATAATAATGTGACACCACATAAAGTAACTTACCAACTAATATAAGCATAATGTATCATCCAGACAACACACCTCTTGCTTAGTTTAATTAATTACTTAGGATTGCTAACCGAGAGCACGAAGGTGAGAAATGGCTATCTTTCAATAAACCAAGTCCATATCACATAAAATCCACAAAGAAGATAGAAATCATATGAACATCAATATTACTTAAATCACTATATGTCTATGTGACTTACAAGCAATATCAATTTAAGTGCAAGCTCTAAAGTCGGGATTCATCGTGATACTTATGCAAAAGTAATACATTTCACACCTATACATACCATATCACATTCCATACATAATCCTATTTTACTTATCCTATTCCTTTCCAACGCCTTCCCTAGATCCTGGATAAGCCTTTGCATGATGACCTATCAATCCACATACAAAACATACGCATTGCTTCGGATCAGGGCAATGAGAAAAGATATGTCCTTTACGTCCACAATTATAGTATACATTCCGTCCTTACATACATACGCCTTCATATTTTCGATTACACTTCGCACACATTCCTACTTTCTTGAAGCTCCCTTGATTAAAATCAGAATTTTCTAAATCACGGTCATTCATTTTTCTTTTCCCTTTCTGGCTTGGAGCTGCACACGATTTGCTTCATTTAGCTCCCATCTGTTCAATTTGAACCTTCAACTTATCTTGTTCTTCCATTGTTTCGAGTAACGCCTTTTGCAACTGGCTATTTAATAGCCTTTCCATTTTCAACAACCTTTCCAAACATAACAACTTGTTCTTTAGATTCTGCACTTTCGTTGAGGATTGGCCAGCTCCAACTTCAGTGTCCGAATCACTACCTGTCAATAACACCGTTTCTGGTTATGGTTCTATGTTTTCCAAAATGATTACATCATCTTGGTTGCTTTTAGGCGGAGTGATTTGCTCCTTTTTTACGATATGTGAGTCTTCTAATCCTTTTCTTCCTGACATCTATACACAAATTATCTAGATTAGTACATAATATATACATATAACAAACAATAGTTTATATAAGTTACTTTTATTTTATTTTACGATGAATTTCCTTAATTCATCTCCTTTAAACTCTATTTGAGTCATTTATTTTTCAACGCTTATATCTAGCCTAAGGTTATAGCCTAAGGTTATAGCCTAAGGTATCCCCCACCTAAGGTTTCTAACCTAAAGCTCTGATACCAACCTGTGACGCCCCCAAATCCGATTACTTAAAACCCGAACTTGGTGCTACACGATATCATTTCTTTGAGCAGAATAATATAATTAACAAACTTAATATATATATATATATATATATATATATCAGAGTTGTCTAATCCCAGGTACACGATCTTTAAATTATTTCATTACATGATATATAATAAATATTATCGTCTTAATAAAGTCTAACTATTACACAAGATACCATAAACTTACTCCTACAGCTTTCCTTTCCCATTGTTTTTGTCAGAGCCTTCTGGTTGATCATGCTTAGCTGAAACATTTAATTTAAAGCAAAAATGAGCATTCAATTGCTCAGCAAGTAATAGCAGATAATAAACCTCAGCTGAAAGAAATAAATATTTGCTTTGAAGTATACTTCTACAATGAATCAATAGTTGTGAAGTCATTTGAAACAATTCTTAATAACATATCAAATCGTTTAACATTTTTGAAACAACGTAGTGACTATCAATGCTGAGCGGTCAATATACCTAGAACTTTCATTTTTTATTTTTGAAAAGGTTTAAACAGAAATTCATCTGCAAACCGCTCTGGTCTTATGGACATGTAGGGTGATCAGCCCCGTTATGTCCTGTATTGATCAATACTATCTGTTTGAATAATAATTTTGTTCACTCTGTTCGTCTTGGGCACATAAACAATTTCTCCATTACGGGTTATTCATACTCAGTCTGGAGTCCTAACTAAACAATTAAGTTGGACGACTTTATCATAAACAATAATATTCAATAGTACAATTTAAACTATGTCTAGCCAACTCAAATAGCTTAGACATTCTTCAAACCATAAATAAATACCGAAGTTTAATAGTATGTAACAAGATTTGTCATATTAATGAATTTCAAGTTTAAGAGTTCTTGCATGAGTACAACAGTTCATACAAGTGGGGACACTTGTATAATAAAAGACAATAATGGGATATTAATAAATAGTAAATGAAGGAAATAAAATTCCACAATATAAGAATAATTTTATAAACGAATCATGGATATCATTACGAATATGAATAATTGACAATAATTATTCATGAACATGCTTTTCGCTTACTGGGATCCATCGCATAAAGTAAATGCAAAGAGTAGAGATACTTGTCTTGATAACTGATTACTGCTACGTAGTATAGCTTAAGCCTTTATCTTTAATACGAAGTCCTATCATCAATAGAATTATTCTTTTAATTAGAATAATACAACTTAACACATAATAATGCTTAATCATGTTGTCACATATTCATATTAGTCATTAAAACACATAAGAACGTATACCTAGTCAAACTATATCTATTTGGTTTGAGTTCGGTATCGTTTTGGCATCCCGATTGCATTATCGGATAATTAATGAATTTCTTTTCAATGAAACTCTGTTCAAGAACTTAAATATTATATTAGATAATTTAATTATCATTTATAATATTTTTCCAAATATTAAAATCATTTATAATGATTTTTCAAACATTTATATCATTTTTAATGATTTAATTGCAAAATAAATTCATTATCATTAATATTTAAATAATTTAAAATATTATTGAAATCCAAGTCAACACATTAAAAGTTATTTATTATAACCTGAAAATATTTTTGAAACCTTAATATTACATTTAAATAATTTTTAAGATATTAAAATAATTTTTAAATAATGACCATTAATATTAAAATATTAATGTATTTCATTCAAATATTAAAAGTTATTTATTATAACTTAAAACATTTTTAAAACATTAATATTACTTTTAAATAATTTTTAAGGTATTAAAATTATTTTTAAATAAGTACCATTAATATTTAAATATTAATGTTACTCATATCAAAATATTAAAAGTTATTTATTATAACTTAAAATATTTTTAAAATATTTATTTCACCTTTAAATGATTTATAAAATATTAAAATCATTTTTAAATAATTTATTTAATACAATTATTAAATAAATTTATTATCATTAATACTAAAATATTAATTAAATTCTTATAAAAATATTATAAATTATTTATTATAACTTAAAATACTTTTTAAAATTTTAGTATCATTTTTAAAATTTTAAAACCATTTTTAAATAATTTATTTAGTATAATTATTAAATACATTTATTATCATTAATATTAAATTATTAATGAAATTTATCTCAAAATATTAAAAGTCATTTATTATAACTTAAAATATTTTTTTAACACTTTAATATCATTTAAAATAATTTTTAATATATTAAAATTATTTTTAACTAGTTTATTAGTAAATAAATTTAATATCATTAATATTTAATTAAATTATAATATTAATGAAATTTATGTCAAAATATTGAAAGTTAATTTTTATAACTTCAAATAATTTTTAAAATAATTTTTTAATAATTAATTTCTATTTATTTTAATTAAATAAATTAATTTCTATTTAAACAAACTAAGAAAAGGAAAAGAGATGATATTAATTATACCTACATGTGGCACTGTAGACTTGGTCATATCAATGAAACAAGATTATCCAAGTTGCATAAAGATGGGCTCCTCGAGCTATCCGATTATGAATCATATCCAACTTGTGAATCTTGTCTCATGAGTAAAATGACTAAATCTCCTTTTAGTGGAAAAGGAGAAAGAGTTACAGAGTTGTTGGCATTGATTCACACAGACGTTTGTGGACCTATGACAACAAGTGCACGGGGTGGGTATTCTTATTTTATTACTTTCACTGATGATCACTCAAGATTTGGATATGTGTATTTAATGAAATACAAATCAGAATCATTTGAAAAGTTCAAAGAGTTTAGAAGTGAAGTAGAGAAACAAATGGGCAAGAGTATTAAGATATTTCGATCAGATCGAGGTGGAGAATACTTAAGCGGTGAGTTTCTTAATCGTCTCCAAGAAAATGGTATAATCTCACAATGGACTCCTCCAGGTACACCACAGTTAAATAAAGTATCTGAAAGGAGAAATCGAACACTGTTGGACATAGTTCGATCCATGATGAGTTTTACCGACCTTCCAATTTCCTTCTGGGGTTATGCCCTAGAAACGGCTGCATACCTACTTAAAAAGGTACCTACCAAATCCGCCTTAAAGACTCCATATGAGATGTGGAAAGGGAGGAAACCAAATCTTAAGCATGTTAAGACTTGGGGTTGTCCAGCTTATGTCAAAAAGTTTAAAAATGATAAGCTACAGACTAAATTCGATAAGTGTAGATTTGTGGGATACCCTAAAGAAACCATAGGGTATTATTTCTATCATCCAACTGATCAAAAGGTGTTTGTTGCGAAATATGTTGTCTTCTTGGAAAAAGAGTTTATCCATGAAGGGGTCAGTGGGAGTAAGGTATATCTTGAAGAAGTTCAAGAACCACAAATTAGTACGGATCAAAGTCAGGTACCTAACCAAGTGGAAGAACCTACTGTACCACACCCTGTTCGTAAATCTAGAAGAGTACTGAAGATACCTGAGAGGTATGGATTCGTTATAGAGGATGATGATGAGATACACATCATGAATGATGATGATCCATTGAATTACGAACAGGCTATGAGTAATAAAGACTCAGAGAAATGGTAGATGACCATAAAATCTAAAATAGATTTGGAAGCTATGCTCAAGTCCATTTAGATTTTTCTTGCGATTGCAGCTTATTTTACTTAATCTGGCAAAATAGATGTGGAGACGCCCTTCCTTAAATATACATTATTAGGAGAATGTATGTATGATACAATAAGATAGTTTTTGTTTCAATGGTTGAAGAAAATCATGTATATGAGCTACAACAATCCATTCGTGGATTGAAGCAAGATTCTCGTAGATGGAACTTTCGTTTTGATGAGACAATCAAAGTGTTTGATTTTATCAAAAACGAGGATGAACCATATGTGTACAAGAAGGTTAGTGGGAGCACTGTTTCATTCCATGTATTATATGTTGATGATATAGTACTGATAGGGAATGAAATTCCTATGCTAAAATCAATCAAAATAAAGTTGTCTAAACATTCATCCATGAATGATTTGGGTAGAACATCCCGTATTGGGGATATAAATCTGTATTAATAGATTTAAAAGGATGTTCAGCTTAACCTAAGGAAACGTATATTCATTAGATGCTAAAGGCGTTTAGCATGACAAACTCCAAAATAGTGCCTCATGATGATGAGCCATGGAGTGTATCTCTCTCGAAAGAGAGATCGCATGAGTTACTATCATGTATGCAATGAAATATACGAGACTTGATGTTGATCAGTCAGATTCTGGAGAAGATCATTTTGAGACAGTGATAAGCATCCCAAAGTACTTAACTAACACTAAGGATGTCATCATGACACGTGATGGGTCTGAATAAATCTAAAGTGCTAAACAGACTCAAGTTTTTGGACTAACTAAGACGACAGTAAATCCACTATAGGGTAAGTCGTTACCTTGAAAGGTGGTGCAGTGAATTGGAAAGATTCCAAACAGCAAAAGGTTACTGATTTAGTGACAAAGACAAAGTATATAACTGTAAGTGAAGCTGCAAGTTGATGTTTCGGATGAAAAGTTCATTATAGAACTAGGAATAGTTACTAAGTCTCATCTTGAATCTAAAACATGTGTTGCTGCACTTTGATTAAAGAAATCATTGAAAGAAGAGCACATAGACTCTCAAGATAACATTGCAAATCCTTTTACTAAATCTCTAACACAACAGCAGTTTGATCGTCACTTAGAGAAGATGGGTATGAAATACCATGGCGATTGGCTTTAGTGCAAGTGGGAGATTGATAGTGGTGTGCATACAAGCCAATCATGTATGATGATAAAGCACATACTTTGTAAACAATCTTATTTATTTATTAATAAAATATTAATTTAAGACCTTTAATTATCTACATGGCGCTGTTTTTATAATATGTAAATAACCCATAGTTTTAAGCAATGCTTTTAGAATCATGATGAGATCATGCTAATGAGATCTAAATTCTTAGAAAGCTTAAAAACTAAAATAGTTCTCAATCGTGGGATTTCTAAAATGGGAATTAGTAAATCCGGATAGATTGGTACATATGTTGCTTGTTCATTGGATGAGGATGACTGATCTCATGGTCATTTGTGTGGAGACACTAAAGCAAGTATGTAGGTGCTTATTGGAGAATAAGTTCACTGAACGTGACTCGCTATGGAATACCTAATGGAGTTTTACTCATCTATTAATAGGAATTCTTAATGTGATAGTAGTACAAGTGATCCTTGGACTTGAGATCATCATAGTATCTTATATGTAACAAATTATACTTTGACTTATTCCTTAAGGCCTTTTAAGGCATATATAGGGTATGCTTGGGTATAATGTGTTACATATGGAGATAATGAATGATCAATAAAGAATCTACCACCTCTAGTAAAAGAGGAGATATGTCCTATGTGATTCGATAAATGACAACCCAGGAATCCTTGGCCAAGGTAGAATGAAATTAGAAAGAGGTTTCTAATTTGTATTATTTGGAGTTGTGTATTTTCTAATCGAAATACATATGATTAAATAAGTAAAGACTTGACAGTAAATCCATGTCTTATATTTAATTGGGACATTGTATGGTGGTAGGATTGAATTGTACTGTAAGTATTAACTCACTGGTTCTTTTATGATTAACGTTGAAATCTATATTATTTGGAAAGTTGTTGATCGCTAGGGAGGATTATCCCTATTGTAGAATAAATATTATTTATTTAAATAGATTATTAGTTTAATTTATTTATTTAAATAAGATTAGAATTGTTCTAATTGATTTATTCACAACCGGTTTAATATGGAGAACCTAAAGGGTCACACCATAAAAGGAAAAATAATTATTTAAGAAGAGAATGGCATGATAGTAATAATGCATTAAGTGTAATTAATTTAATCTATAATGATAGAATAAATTAAATAGCTTAATATTTATTATTTAATATTTTAGAAATATTAAATATAAATTAATAAGAGGAGTCTTATTAATATTAATATTATTATTATTATTACTTTAATTCTAAAAGAGTTTAGGAATTAATATAATATCTGTACTCTCTCTCAATCCTAATAAGATTAGGATAAAAATTAATTACAAATGTTTAATTAATTAATTAAATAAAACCCTATTCTAATTGGATTAGGAGGGTTAACCTAATATCTATATAAGAGAGTCTTATATCAGAAATAAGGGACGTGAATTTTTTCAAAGGTTTGGAGTACACATATTCTATAGAGATAGAAACAAGCGTTAAGCCAATAACCCATCTTCCTGAGTTCTTCATCTTCGTTGGTGGATCACCGTTAGAGGCCAAACGTTTGGGTGGCTGACATTGATCAAGGGAAGAAGCCACTACAGAGGAATCAAAGGAGTAGAACTTGTACCTGAGGAAGCTTGGATCTTCAAAGGTATAATTCCATGTTCTCTCTTTTCTGTTATTGATAACTAACACAAAGCATGATCATGGTTATGGGTTTGTATAAATTTTTGAAAACCTATGTTTCGCGCTTCCGCCCTATTTATGTGATTTGATTGCATGATTGCGTTACGTACAAACCCAACAGTGGTATCAGAGCCTAACTTTGTGCTAATTATCAATTTTATGATTCCATGTATGAATTGATGTGAGAATTGGATCGATTTTTCTGGACAAAATCGTTTTCTGCAAGTTTCTGCGACGAACGGCGCAGTTGCGCAGCTGCCCAGTTCATTACTGGCGCAGCTGCGCCGGTCTGCAAAAACTGCCGTTTCAGGATACCAGCGCAGCTGCGCAGCATCACAGTTCATTATGGGCGCAGCTGCGCCGGTTCCTAAATAGGCCCTGAAATTTGATTTTCATTAATTAAGTAAACTGTTTATTTAATTAATAAAGTTTTAAAATAAAGATGTTTATTTTATCTTAAATATGATTTCAGATTGCTAAAATTAAAGGAGTTTAATTTAAATTTATTTTGATTAAAATAAAAGAGTTTATTTTGTTTCAAAATAAAAATTTAACAAAACTTTTGTCCATTAAATGGCATCGATCTATACATGGAATATCTTTATAATTCATGAGATGAATGGAAATTTATTGATACGTATGATGATATGTATGTTAATAAAAGGGATTGATTATGGACTATGAGCAATGTGATTGGATTTTATTTTGGATGAATGCTTGAATGTATGGGTTTTATAAAATGGGGTTTGCGTACCTCGTCTTCTCTGGTTTTATTCTCGATGTAAATTCTATTCCTTCCTATGTACTTCCCCTTGATTGCTGATCAAGGTTTCTATTTAATTTTAGTTTATGTAATAGAAATAGTTAGAATTATCTTAAAGAAACTGGAGACCAAGGAGCAAGGAGCGCGTGAAGACCCATTTGTATGGAGCCCGAGTTTAAATGTAATAGTTATATTTAAATTTAAATTCTTGCACTCCTAGGTTTGACCTTTTGGTTCACTTGGTGGCTCTAGTGAATCAAACTAGAATAAAAGTCCATAATCAATCCGGGTAGAATATAGTATTCTATATTGCATGCTATATATTATATTTTATGCAAATATGCTTCGCATGTTTAATAAAATAACGCGTATTTTATATATATATGTGCATGCGCGCTAAACAAGATGAAACAAATAATAACAAATGTGACGCCCCCAAATCCGTATAACATCGGTTACAGGATATGGTGCTCACGGTACAACATACATCATCATCTAATCTACATAAACTCCGAAAATAATAATAATAATTATTATTATTACCTACTTATTCCAAATAAAAA